>JAXCGZ010007207.1:0-12779 GCA_037179515.1 Halocaridina rubra | reverse complement strand
TAATTTTTGGCCTGTCCTGGTGTCATTAAAAAAAAAAAAAAAAAAAAAAAAAAAAAAAAAAAATATATATATATATATATATATATATATATATATATATATATATATATATATATATATATATATATATATAATAATAATAATAATAATAATAATAATAATAATATTTTAAAGGCTGATCCTACTTCGCGATTTTCCTGGTTTGCGCCGGGTCCCGGAACCGAACTACCGCGATAAGGGAGGCAACACTGTATACTCAACGTAGCTATCTTTCATCATCATTCTCTGATTACCCTAAATTAGGGTATATTATCCACTGTGCGTGGATATATTTATAACTGTTTGTGTTTTCAGTTCTTTTAAATTTTACAGATAACTGTATACCTGTACTATAATATCATGGCTAGTTGCATAATGAAAAAATTTAGTTTTCTAGTCTTGCTTTTGTTAATTGTTTCTTGTGTTTGGCAGATAGAGGTTCATTCTCCTCTTCTAATACCGCTTATGTCAAGTGCTCGCTGCTACCTCACGTATCCCATACCTGTTGGTCACCGTATAATAGAGTGAGTAGAATGTGTCTTATCTTTTTATATATAGTGAGTAGAATGTGTTTTTTTTTGGTTACAGTAATTTAGGCGATGCATAATGAAAAAAATTTATTTTCTAATCTTTCTTTTGTTGATTGTTTCTTATGTTTGGCAGATAGGGGTTCCTTCTCCTCTTCTAATACCGCTGACATCATGTGCTCACTGCCACTATGCTTGTCCCATGCCTGTTGCTCACCGTATAATAGAGTGAGTAGAATGTGTCATCTTATTTTTTTTTTTTCACAGTAATTCAGGCGTTGCATAATAATATTTTTTATTTTTTTTTAGTTTTTAGTCTTGCTAACGTGTTTTACATTTAGGCATTGCATAATTAATTTTTGTTTTTAGTTTTTTAGTCTTGCTTTAGTTATTTATAATTTTTATTTTATCTTGGTTTACATTTGCAGATAGAGGTTCGTTCTTCTGCATCCTCCTCCTCTTCTACCGCTCAAGTTATGTGCTCACCGCCACCATGCACATCCCAGTGTACTGAATGACTGTTGCCCACCGCATAATAAAGTACAGTACAAGATGTTAATTTCTTGCTGTACAGTAAATCTGAATATCTTTTGTATACTCTTAAAAATAGATACAGGGCTTTCTGCTATGTTATGTAGTTATAAAATATGCTTTTACTTATCTTATATCTTTGGCATAATGTGTCTATGTAAGGTTTGGAACGTATCTATGCCCTTTATCATTGTTTCCTATGGATAATTAATAGTTTTTCACGCGATTTTCCATTTACCCGACACTTCTGAGAACCTATTTTCGCGTTATTCTGAGAACAAGGTGTACATAGATACCAATACAGTGATCCCTCGCTATATTGCGACTCACCTTTCGCGAATTCAGTGCATCGTGGTTTTTTGGGCGAGCTTTTACTTTTTCTGGGTCTATACGAGAATCCACGATATGTGGAAATATTAAAATTTTCAGTATTTTCATTATTTTATTGAATTTGTTTCTTTCATTATTTTATTGATAAAAAAAGTATTTCCCAGCCTAAGAATAATAAAATAATAAAAAACATAAATTTAAACATGTAACTCTGCAACATAGAAAATACGATACCGGTAAGGGCGTTTCGGGAAATGCAAAGGGTCGCACCTACATGAGATAGTACATATTGAAATTTCCAGTATTTTCATTATTTTATTGATAAAAAAAAAGTATTTCCTAGCCTAAGAATAATAAAACAGTAAAAAATAGTACAAAACATAAATTTAAACATGTAACTCACAGTATTGCACCATGTAAAATACGATACCGGTATCGGCGTTTCGGAAAACGAAAAGGGTCACACCTAGGTGAAATAGTACATATTAAAATTTCCAGTATTTTCATTATTTTATTGATAAAAAAAGTATTTCCTAGCCTAAGAATAATAAAACAGTAAAAATAGTAAAAAACATAAATTTAAACATGTAACTCACAGTATTGCACCATGTAAAATACTGTACGATAGCGTACACTGTATTGGCGTCTTGGAAAACGCAAAGGGTCCCACCCATGTGAGATAGTACATGGGATGCTATTGGCTAATGGGTGGGAGACGACGAATCACAGAATTATTTTTCTGTATGTTCTGTATCATGGGGTCTGATTGGCTTTTGACTGAAGCTTCATTCTCCCAGCATCTTCCATTGTCTCGCCTCACCTGTTCAGTCTACTCACGTGTGCGCCGTTCGTGTTGTGCTTTTTAATACGTTGTGCTTGTGATTTTGTGAAACTTTTGTATTTCAACCTCTGCAATGCCTCCCAAGCATCCTTCATCTTCTAAGACTTCTGGTGGTAAGCCTAAGCGGCAAAGGAAGATGTTGACCATAACAGAGAAGGTAAACCTGTTAGATATGTTGAAGGAAGGAAAAAGGTTCGCGGACGTCGGCCGCCATTTCGGCATCAACAAATCTACTGTTCGATACATCAAAAAGGATGAGGCAAATATCAGTAAAACAGAGACTATTACTTTTAGTACAACAGCGAAGAGGGTCATAACACCCCGCAATAAGATAATAGTGCGGAAGGAATCTGCTCTGGCCCTGTGGATTGCTGATTGCAGAAAGAAGAACATCAGCTTAGACACCAATATCATACAAACAAAGGCGAAGAAGCTGTACGAGATATTCGTGGCGACCATGCAGGGGAGGAGAAAGAAGAAGAAATCGACGACCCACAACCAGGACCCTCCAGCGATTCTTCACCGAGAAAACAATAGTTCGCTGCAAGCAAGGGATGATTTGCCAAATTTCAAAAACGCTATGGCCTAAAGAGCGTTTCAGTGCATGGTGAAGCTGCCTATGCAAATACAGCTGCAGCTGAAGAATATGTAAAGAACGACTTCAAGAAAATTATCGCTGAAGGCGAATTTGCTCCTGAGCAAGTATTTTACACGGATGAGACTGGGTTATTTTGGAAGAGAATGCCGTCTTGCACTTTTCTCTTCAAGGAAGAAGCTAAAGCCCCGGGATTTAAAGCGCACAAAGACCGCATTACCCTCGTCATGTGCGGGAATTCTGCAGGCTTCATGTTAAAGCCCGGGCTTATCTACAAGTCTAAGAACCCTAGGGCTTTAAAGAATAAAAACAAGAATCTGCTGCCAGTGTATTGGATGCATAACCCTAAGGCCTGGATCACAAAAAGCCTTACATCGAACTGGTTTCACCAATGCTTTATCCCTCAGGTCAAAATTTATCTTGCGGAAAAAGGCCTTGAATTTAAAGTCCTTCTTTTGATGTATAATGCTGGTGGCCATGCACCTAATCTCCAATATGACGGTGTTCAAGTAGAGTTCCTGCCACCGAATACGACATCACTGATTTAGCCTATGGATCAAGCATTATTCAAGCGTTCAAGGCCCTCTACAAACGAAATGCCCTGGCGAACCTGGTTGACTCCATGGATGCGGACAAAGAATTCGCACTGAAGATGTACTGGCGTGACTGCACGATTGCTACATGCCTTCAAAATATTCAGAATACAATCAAAAAGATGAAGCCGGCCACAATCAATGCTAGTTGGAAGAAATTGTGGCCCGAAGTAATCTACGACTACAAGGGATTTGCTCCTGACGAAGTCCATAACTTGGCAGTTGCAAAAGCTGTGAAGTTGGCTGCATTTCTAGGAGGAGAAGGCTTTAAAGATATGACTCACAAAGATGTGAATGAACTAATCGACAGCCACTCGCAGCCTTTGACTGATGAAGACTTGGTGGCAATGACAAAATCAGAGAGCGAAAAAGAGGAAGAACAACAACCAGAGGAAACGCACGAAGAAGTTGAAGAACCTGGCCCTACACTCAAACATCTGGCAGCCATGTATTACATGGCCAAAGAACTCCAACAACTGTCGTAGGAGCATGACGATAATATAGTTTGATAAGTGCACTTCTGCAATATTATCGAAGATGCCATGACTCCTTACAAGACCATCTTCGCACAAAAGAAGAAACAGCCACAGCAACTCCCCATTACCATGTTCTTCTCTCACAAATAGCAGCCGTAAAGCTGTCATTGGCTGTGGAGTATGTACATGTCATTCACGGTAAGCTTACCTATCAAGTTCATATAAATTTACGCTTGTACGCTGTTATTAATAAAGTAAAGGGTGGTTTGTTAACAGTGGAAGGAGGGTTTATACAGTGAAGGTAAAAATAAATGTAAAATACCTATGTATAAATGGTGCTCCTACTTTGCGGATTTTCACCTATCGCAGCCAGTCCCGGAACCGAACTCCCGCGATAAACGAGGGAGCACTGTACTGTATACAATATGATTATGTAGGTGGATAACTTAAGAACATTATATATTCTTTGCTGCAGACATACAGATATATTACTTTGGCCATCACGCTGTTAAACTCCTTTCAGACTGTTAATAAATGAAAAATAAAAAAATTCTGACATCTCAGAACATTCTCTAAGATCAACATAAAACTTGAGAGGTACTCACTGGTCCATGACTCTCATACATGGAACTGACTCCTTCTTCACCAGCTCCCAAAACTTCCTCAGATCGGGATAAAATTTTTGATATGTTTGAAAAGACATGGCTTTGGTGCAAAAAGTCATGATCTGCGGGCGTAAACCTAAGACCCCAACATCTGAAATAATTAATCAAAATAAAGTTATGAATTTTTTTTTTTTCCAAGCTTGCTCCCTCTATCAAAGATAGCCTCCAATGAGCCATACCAATCCAAGAAGCCTATGTTTTTATGCATTCACCACAAAATTCTTATAAGATCTTATCTCAATAATGGAGGACAAAGAGTAAAATTCTACTCATACATATTAATAAGATAACATTTCATTGACTCCTTAATGGATTATTCCAGATAATTCTATTTCTGTATTTTGCCCTTTTGCAAATTGTATGTTCACGCAGACTTGAAAACAGCTTTTTGCTACCTTCCATCTCTGGATGGAAGCAGACCTGTTCGTGCCTCCTACATTATATTTGGGCATGAATATGCATTGCTCAGACAACGCAGTGCAGGACAGGCAGTGACATACCTCAAACAAGTATAGACAACAACAGCTATTTCATTTTGTGCATAAATAAACCAAGACAAAAAAAAAGCTGAGTGACAAAAAAGCAGAAAAAATGGTAATACCTTGAAGTTACCTTACAAATGCCTATCACTCTTATTCTCCTACAACAACGAAAAAGCATTTCTAAATGTTTAAATAAAATATCGAATGCTGATTATTAAAATCATGTTTATAAATGGCTGTATAATTTAGTGATATTTCATCGAAGTGTAAAGGGGTTATTACCTAACAGCCATCATCTGAAGTGGGGATCCAGGGGGTAACAGCATCATGAGATCTGCCACAGTCTGTAGTAGTTGATGGAATGTTTGAGGGAGAGGATGAACAGCATCACCTGCTAGAGTAACGTCACTTAATGGATGCTCTAAAACGATCATTTCTCCTTCCTGTAACAAATGGATCATAGTTGAGACTAATACATGATGCGAAGAAGCATATAAATAAAAAGAATTGAAGCTTGTGCTGTACTAGATTATGGCATCTACAGTTTTTTTTTGTTTTTGTTTTTTTAAAGAGTATGACACCGAGACAGGCAGAAACTGCCCTCATCAACAAAGGCCCGGGCACGAGAAAATACCAAGACGAAGGAAAAGAAAAAGGTTAAGGGCAAGGCAGAGATGAGGTAATGTCACACAAAGGAAAACGACAGACAGAAAAAAAGTCAAAGTAAAGAGGACCCAGAGATATGGAGGACTAGGCTCTGAGATGACGATATATCTGCTTTTTGAAGGATAAAAGGTCATAAGAATTAGGAAAGACAGAAGGAGGAAGAGAGTTCCAGAGTCTGGAGGTAGATGGGAAGAAGCAGTCGCTGCACCGACCAATCCGCGAGCTACAAATCTCCACACAGTACCTGTGAGATGAGGCCGCTTGGCGAGTGTTGTGCAGCCTCAGCAGTGGAGGAGGGATGCAACTCGCCAACTCATCAGAGCAGCGATAGAAAAGCGAAAGGGAAGATACCTTACGGCGAAGAGAGAGAGAATCCAGGTTAGAAGTAAGAGAATGATCATTAATGAGTCTGACTGCCTTAGATTCAACCCTATCAAGAAGATAAGTAAAGGAAGAAGCACCCCAGATGTGTGAGCAGTATTCTAAGCAGGGGCGGATAAGACCTTTGTAAATTTTAAGTAACTGCAATGAGGAAAAGTAATAACGAAAATGAAACAAAACCCCCAATTTTTTGGATGAAGATTTAGAAATTTGGATTATGTGATTCCTCCAAGACAAGTTAGAGGCTATATGGATTCCTAATATATTAATAGAGTTAAGAGGGTAAATTTCATTAGTTTCGAAGACAATAGGGTTATCAGGAGAAGAAGAAGATAAAGAGATAGCCAGAAACTGTGTCTTGGAGGCATTGAATTTAACTAAATTTTGAGTGCCCCATTCAGATACTCTCTGCAAATCGGAGTTAAGAGTAGAAGAAAGAGTGATACGAGATTGATTACGAGTAACAGATGAAGGTTGCAAAGAAAAGGCAGAGGAAAAGTGAAGGGTAGAATTATCGGCAAAGGCATGAAGAAGAGAGGAAGATGGGGATTGTAGAAGATCATTGATGAAGAGAAGGAAGAGAGTAGGTGAAAGAACAGAGCCCTGTGGAACACCACTGGAAACAGAGAAATGGCTAGATGTCGCGCCATCAACAACTACAGATATAGAACGGTCAGTAAGAAAACTGGAAATCAGAGAACAGAAAGAAGGGGTAAAGCCATAGTCAGGGAGTTTGGCCAACAGAGCCTTGTGCCAGACTCTGTCAAAAGCCTTAGAGATATCAAGGGCGACGACAAAGGATTCCCCATAGTTCCTCAGAGAAGATGACCATACATGAGTAAGACAGGACAGGAGATCACTAGTGGATCTTGCCTTGCGGAAGCCGTACTGGTGATCGGAGATAAGTGAGTTAGATTCAAGGCGTTTCAAGAAGTGAGCATTGAGTAAAGTTTCAAAAACTTTAGCAATAGAGGAGGTTAGAGCAATAGGTCGGTAGTTAGAAGGAATAGAGCGGTCACCCTTCTTAGGAACAGGTTGAACTAGAGTACTGTAAAATACAGAATAAAGCAAGTAAAACAATACCATGAATAATTATCATATGGATTAAGCCTTAAGTCACACTAGAGTGAGAATAACCGACAAGATAAGATCTACTAGAAATAAATAAATCATGAGATTAAACTCCAGTAACAATTTCTTCTATATCTTAAAAGAAGAATTACTTATTTCCTTGAATTCACAACCAACTTAAAGCATGCAGGTTCTTTACTTCTCTTCCTTTAAGGAGACAATACTTGCTATACTATATAAATAATCTATGCGTTATAATGTATTTTGAAAATATCTCTTTGGCATCCATCCATATATATACTTTCAACATATATTCACTTAGTTTTTAAATAACCTTGCACTAAAAGCTTTTTTTTTTCTCATCAACTCATCCTCTTGCTTCGTCTGTTCTTATTCTATGCTTCTTACGTTTATGATTGTATATTTAGCTATTGCACAAAAAAGGTAAGAAAAAAAAAAGAACTATCAAACTAATCAATAAACACAAAAATGAAAAACTGCAGACCCATTTCCTTACCATATCATGATATTTATCTCTGTGTTGATGCTGATCTGGGTTATGATCATCAGCAAGAACTTGAGGTGAGGGAGGGGCTGGGGTAAGAGCAGCCACAAAACACCATAACAGATCATGCAAACACGTCGGTTGTGTGACACTTCGAAGCAGCCAGTTCAGGGCCTACAAAAAATGACAAATAAAACTAAAGTAACATAAACTCAGATAAGCTACCATCTTATTAACACATCTTATTACACTCTAAAGTAATTACAACTTCTCAGCTGGTGTTATTTTTAAAATTTTCTGTAAATATAAATTATGTAAAACAACAAAGCTGACATTTTCAAAGACCATTTCTACTTACAGTACATTCTGTTATGGGAAGTTTTTAAATTCTGATGTGCAGAAAAAATGTCTTTGTGTTTACTATGTGTACAAGTATGAATAAACTTCAAAAGAACTAAAAATATGCATACTGAAATAGAACAAAAACATAAAATAAGTATATAAAGAAGCCACTGGGAAATCAAAGCAAGAGAAAATGTTGTCACACATGCTTCTTGAATTAAGACAGATTTAAAGAGCCAGGGAAAATGTGTCTGGAACAATTGTCAAAGTTTAGCAGTAGAAAAATAGAAATGGCAATGTTTGTGTGATTGTGTAATGCTACTGGCTAATGACGTTTCTTGGTCTAAGCAGACATGGTGGATCACAGCCACTCAACTTCGCAGAACACCCTTCAAAATAATACATGTAGATATGACAAAGTGAGGAAAAACGATGATGCAGAGTACAGTATATGGGTCGAGGTCTTGCGCGAGGACATGGGATTAGTTAAAGGAATCGCCTTAGACTCAACCTGATCGAGGCTATAACCAAAAGGAATGCTCTAGATGTGAGAACAATACTTTATTAAAAAGATATATAAACCCTCTGTACCAGTGGAGAACGGTACATATTTATGTAAGGTTCTCAGCTTCTTTGAAGCCGACTTGATTTTTCGAGAAGGAGACATTTTCAAAAAAGATGGGAGAGTATTATAATGCATTGCATAAAGCAACCCAGAAAAAAAGAGAAACTGTGGACAGGCAGTTCCTATATGTTTCCTAATCTCCATATTTTGCTGCATGTTAACCAAAAGGATGGACTAAGCAGGGCTAGATACTTTCATGAACTCAGTTCTTCGTTATAAGAGTTGCCACACAGCTAATATTTTCCTGAAGATGGCATCATTTGTGAAAATAAAACCCACAGCTACTTTATCTTCTTATATCAATAGAGTATTAATTTTCACATGAAAACTATGGATAAGATATTTTTGTCACCCAAATAATACTACTGCATCACCAACCAAACACATATTTCATACTCACAGATACAGCAATTTAAATATTACTGCAGCACAAAAGAAAGAAAACACTGTTCCAGAAAAGAATGGAGCCAAGCTTTTTAATTAAAACAATACACTGAACAAAGCAGGTAAAGTACAAAGGCGTACATTATTCTACGTACCTGCATTGCATATACTCTCGCAGCAGCTTTCCGGGTAGCATGTCTCATTGCATAAGCTAAAGTCTCTAAGTCATGATTTTGGAAGATGAAAGCCATAATTGGTCTTATGATGACTTGCCTCGCTCGTCCACCAGGATCCCCACTCGCTCCGCTCCCACGTTCTATGCAGGCTGCTAACCGTTCTAGGGCTGCTGATGGATGCACTAAGAGGGAGCTACTTCCACTGTCAACTAGATAAATATATGAGGAATGACCTATCAACTTATATTTTGTTTTAATGATTAAAAGCATAAAATATGCAACATTTCATGACTCTCCATGTAACAATGAATATGAAGAGCAATAAAATCTAATGCATAAAAACTATCAGATATCAAATACAAAGGTTACACACCAGCATTCTCTCCACTACTATTATTACGCTTCCTGAGAACTACAACTGCCTTTTGATCATGATCATGTTGGGTTGCAGATGCTGAAGCAGCTGCTGAACTCCAATCCTGACCAGACGTGGCAACAGTTACAGAGATAGATCGATGGAATGGTCGACCTCGAGGCATCTCAATGTCAGATGCAGGAGATTCTTGATGAGAAGTGCCTGAAAAGAATTTTTACATTAACAGGCAGTTTAAAAAATAAATTGTACATAATTAAAACATTTTTATTTGCATATTGTGACAGAGTGTTTCGCTCAAAGTCACCAGAGGCTGTTAGATGCCTTTATTAAATAAATTAGTAACATAACTGTTATTTTCTAACTAAAAAAATAATTCCCACTTCTTGACTTTTGCAGATTATGATTATTTGCAATTTGTATTTTAGCTTATAGCTAATTTTAAATATACCTTATTTACTCTTCTTGTACGTGTAGAAGTATAGCCCCGATATAAAGGCTGCTTCTATTTTCTGTCTGCTACGAGCCAAGAAAATTATGAGATTGTTTACCAGTAACCTAACTTTTCATTATTATTCTCGTTTTATTTTATTTGCTTCCACTTGTTGCACCTAAAAATACTGTCTCTCCCTTGCATCTCTGCTATAATTGCCTGCCAGGGACCACCACTAAAATAGTCCTTAAAATGATATCAGAGCCAGTTACTGCTCTAGAAATGTATCCTACAGATGAACTCACCAGGAGGGACAATGAGACGCCCTCGTTTGGCGCCCAATCTTTCAAGAGGCAACATCTCGCCTGAGCAGTCTAAGTTTATTTCAAACCTTAATTACGTGGCATCTTCACAGGAATTCATCTAGCACAACAAGGTGAGGGATAGTGTATGGTAAAGCTCGTGGGTCAAGCAAATTGGTTTATTTTCGAGAATTAGTTACATTCGTTACTGGATAAATCTCATGGATTTTTATTCTCAGATTCCATCCCCATACACACGAAATTTTGTAGATTGCCAAACTGGAATCTCACATGCCAAAGTTAATTCCTTAACCTGTAAATTACAGCTGATATACATTGCTAAGAAGTTTCTTTTCATTGAATGTGATAAACGAAAATCTCATCCTCTGAAGACTGGTTATGAGCCCGTAAAAATCTATCTCTTTTCCTAATAAATTCTAATTTCATTTCACCCCTTTCTATCATCGTAAATAAAGTGTTTTACGTCAAAAACTCGTCAATAAAGCTATTTGATATACAAATTGCAAATAATTAAAAGGTAGTTTTACCCTGTTGGCTTTGCAAATATTTCCTGTTAACCACAATTTAATGAATGCATACTGTATTTATCTTGCTAATTCTTCATATGTTGGGGATAAAGTGTTTTGAGTTATAAGTTGCAAATACCTCAAAAGGTGGTTTTGCACCCTTTTTTTCATTGCAAAGTTCATGATAACCAAAAATGAATGAATACTGTATTTATCTCGTAGATTCTTCCTTTATCCTAAATAGAGTGTTTTACCATATTAATTGTTAATCAGTAATAAGCATTGCAACTTTTGTGGTTGCCCACAATTTAAGGAATACATACAGTACTGTATTTGTCTTGCTTATTCTTCATTTATTGTGAATATATTGTTTTCCTTTAAAACCAGTAAAGAATTAATGGTTTTGTATGCTATTATGGTAGCATAAATATTTCTGGTTAGCTGTGAATAACCAATATATTTTCATCCAGTAAAATGACATTGGAAACTCATTATATGTGTGCTCATGCTTTCAGTTTCCCATTATAAATAGTGTGTCATTTCTGTTTCTGAAATTGCAGTGTCCTGTATTCTACTCTGCCTGTGTGACAGAGGTAATCATCGAGTTGAGGCCAAAGTCTTGGCATACGTCCGTGGTGCCGGGAAACGAAATCGTGCTCACCACCTCCGGGATTCGAGGCAGCATTTCATAAAATTTAATTTGAGAAATTTAATTCAATTCTTTTAATGTCATTGCATTTCCAAAATTAAAAGAAAGTTGAATTCTGAGTTTCATTTAACCGACTAATGGTAATAGAGATGGGGTGTTCAAGTACAAATATCTGTCCTGTCTGTTTGTGAGCTCTTAACCGAGCTCGGTACTTTGAGTCCCCTTAGTAAAACAGAATCTTAACAACACTCTACCATCCTAAACCCCAACAAGATTGGCGCCCGAACAGGGACCCGAACAGACAGACTGATTTTATAAATTTATTTTTATTTTGCTTTTTAACATTGCACATGAAACCCGATTACCATTGGCTCGATTATTGAAATGAATGAATTATAAGCTGCACACGAAAATTTTCGCGCTAGAGACGTTGCGGATAAGAAATTTTTCTTTATTTTCAATATTAATTATGGTAACTAATATTTTCTTGTTTCCCATGTGGTAAACAATATTTCAGAAAATCTACATGAGATTATGTGGTAACAGACTTTAGAAATTTTGCATGACGAGAAGACGTGTTATTTAAAATTTCATTTATTTGCGTGATAAGATTGAGTTTTAAAGCATTCGTGTTTTATATATCCGTTAAAGGGTGATACTTTTTAGGAATTGTTTATATTTCCTTGTGATTTAGGAATTGGGAGAAAGCATATCAAGTATTTTTGCTTATAATTGTGTTTTATATTCAAGCATTGACTGCTCATAGATTGGAAGAAAAACTTTGGTGTCATTTACCGAGCCTAGGCTAAGCCTTTCATGTGTCTGAATTGTCACTTGAAAATAAATTTTCTCATTACTAGTAGAAATGTGTAATTGCCTAGTAAGCTGTTAGCTTAATGTTGGTGTATTTTGCATAGGATCTGTGCCCTTTTGGCAACACTCCAGAATTTTACGTACGACATTTTATTTGTGGGTACTGCCATATACGCACTCATACGCAGGCACGACCGCTATACTGTACTTGTTTGTACTCTCAGGCACTGGGTGCTAGTCGGTAAAATTCGTTGTTGCTCATTCCTTTCATTTGCACCATAACTGCAGGTACTGCCACGTATTGCTGTTAAGCAGGCACGACTGCCATTCTGTATTACCAGTGTTTCATGCACTGTTTTGCAACATTTTGTTGCTGTTGCACTTGATTGTGTTGCTCAATCCTTTCATTTGCACAATAACCGCAGGTACTGCCACATATTGCTGTTAAGCAGG
>JAXCGZ010007206.1:0-7500 GCA_037179515.1 Halocaridina rubra | reverse complement strand
TAACATTCTTCTGATGTACTAAACTAATTTCTAACATAAATACAGACCCCACCCTCTTGGCCATGGCCACTACAAAATATTCTAAACTGGGATATTCACATATTTATTTTCAGTTTTAGGAAGGAAATAAGATTCACTTACACTGAGGATATCTATGTTATAATCTTTTGTTAGCATTATTATTTCCTCAAAATGAGCAAGAAGGGATTAATAGTTCACATGTACTAATGTTACATTCTTACCATGCTTCATCAGGGAGGTATCCATAGTCATAGTTGTAGCTTGTTCTTGGGTTTGTCCATGATCTATTTCAACTGTGTGATACTGCTGGGAATTTATCTTCTTAGTATGTTCTGGGGATAGCCCATGAATCCTGGTATCTGTATCTGCCATTGGATGGGTAACGCTGATTTGAGTATGTACCATGGTATGATTGGGCCTTCCCAAAGCTTGCATGCCTAGGTGAGAGTCTAGGATAGTAAGAGCCATCTCTCCAGAAGATTCTTTTTTTTTTTTTTTAGATTCATAGATTTTATTGCCAAATATTTAGAATACATACATGAATATATATATATATATATATATATATATATATATATATATATATATATATATATATATATATATATATATATATATATATATATATATATATATATATACATATATATATATATATATATATATATATATATATATATATATATATATATATATATATATATATATATATATATATATATATATATATATATATATATATATATATATATATATATATATATATATATATATATACATATATATATATATATATATATATATATATATATATATATATATATATATATATATATATATATATATATATATATATATATATACATTATATTCAGAGACACTAGCCTGCTGAGCAAGGCTCCTTGGCAGGCAGTTTAATATACATTTCGCACAATTTAAAGTATGACGGCAATAGTTAACAAAAGCTCCAATATAGCAATCTCATACTTATCTTGTAATAAAACAAAACGGTAGCCTGACCTTAACCTGGACATAATGATACACCAATACTGTATTAATTATTAATCAACAGCTGCTTGATTTTGCCTAGTAAATAAATGCTGTTTGAGTTTCTTTTTAAATAAAGTTGTGCCAGTTATTGTTTTTAAATCTTCTGGTAATGCATTCCAGCATTTTGGGCCAAAACAGTGAATACAAAAATTTTTACAAGGTTGTTCTCAGCTGTGGACATATCAAATTTATATTGTTACCTCTGGTTCCATGGTTGTGTTGAATAAATCTAAATAATTTGCTGTTATCAAGGGAGGAAGTCACTAAATATATAAAAACTTTAAAACCAAATACAGCGTCGGGATATGATGAAATTCCATCAAAACTACTCCAGGTCACTGCCCATGACATTGGTACCCCACTTACCCACATAATCAACCTATGTTTTCAGCAAGGATGTTTTCCAGACAAACTAAAAAGTGCAAAAGTAATACCTATATTTAAGTCAGGCACTGTAGATGATGAAAATAACTATAGACCTATATCAATCTTACCGTCCTTAAGTAAAGTGTTTGAAAAAGCGATTGTTCACAGACTTAAAGAATTCATTGAAAAGTTCAACCTATTATCCGAAAATCAATACGGATTCCGTAATAATAAGACCACTGAAAAAGCAATAATGAACTTTACAAGTGATGTTTATCAAAATTTGGAAAATAAAAACTTTGTTGCAGGGGTTTTCCTAGACTTGTCCATAGCATTTGACTCATTAGACCATGATATACTAATAGAAAAACGAACTTATGTGGGTATTAGGGGAACACCATTACAGTTATTTAAGAGCTACTTGAAAAATAGAAAACAAGCCGTATATTGTAATGGGAAAGCATCTTTGTTGCAAACTATTGAGAGGGGAGTACCACAGGGATCAATACTGGACCTATTGTTATTTTTAGTTTATATAAATGATATTTCCAATGCCAGTAATAAATTCAAATATATTCTTTATGCAGATGACACCAACCTTCTCTTGCATGATAATAACCTTGACCACCTGCATTCTGTCTTAAATAGTGAACTAGAAAAAATTAACAACTGGGTCTCTGTTAATAAATTAAAGCTAAATGTCTCCAAAAACTGACTATATCTTATTTCAAAATAGATCTGTAGTACACAATATTGGTCAAGGTAATATGAATGGGTATGAAGTTAAAAGAGTTGCTTGTAAGAAATTTTTGGGAGTAATTATTGATGAAAATTTAAGTTGGAAATATCATATTCAATCTGTCTGCTCAAAACTGTCCAAGACGTGTGGAATTTTGTATAAAATTCGCCATAACCTGACAAATGAGGCCTTAAAAAGCATATACTATTCCCTGCAATATCCTCATATTATATACTGTTTGTCCATCTGGGGTTGTACTTGGCCGTCAGTTGTAAGGGATGTATTTGTAACTCAGAAAAGACTTATCAGAACTATTACATATTGTAGATAACCCAGGTTGTGTCCTCTTTATGCCCCAGCGAAATGGCTGGACAATTGTGTCTGTAGGCCATTGATTCAATTTGTAAGCCACGTATTCAAATCCTCTTCATATCGTTATTGCGAAGGAGATCCAATTTGGTTTGCGAGAAAGCTCCTTAATCAAGGCTTCTTCAGAGGGAATGCCTTGATTTGTCAAAATATTATGTACCTCTCTGTCAAAGGGGTTGCCAGGAATGCAAATGTATATATTAGCTGTAACCTTTGGACTTACATTATTGGGTACCTGTGGCTGTGGGTAAGAGGAGTTCAAAGGACTATTTAGACTATAGACTGCTTCTAATATGTCTATTCTGTGTTATTCACTGTTTTGCAACCTATACTGGGTTGGTTAGTTGTGCTGGATGGTGTAAGTCCTGGTTAGTGATAGTTGTTGTATTGTTAGGAGTAGTGGAGAAGGGCTCTATATCTTCTTCGCTGTTTTGTAACCCTTTACTGTGTTGTTTTTTTTTTTTTTGCTGAAATGAGTCTTGCTCTGGTTAGTGCCTATTGTGTTGTTAGGAGTAGTGGGGAAGGACGCTATTGTTTCTTCACTATTTTGCAACTTGTTACTGAATTGATTATTTGTGCTAGATGGTGTATTCAGGCTGTCTTGTTGACTATCACTTTTATCGGGATCTATCTCTTCTTCACTAGCACTGTCACATTCGTCTTTCAGTGCACTGAAGGATTGTGAGTAGAGACAGAAAACCTAGTTTGCAAAACCTGAGGGTTGATGACAGAAGGGACATCATCATTATTAGGTGACTGCACTAAATTGAGAGGTGGAAATGTTTCTATTTGCAGTTTCAACCTAGAATTATCTCTTTTAAGTAGGACAATGTCTGAGTCTAGAAAACCCACCTTGTGCTGTAAGGTTTTCACCTCTTCAGAATCTACTACCTAAATTCTCACCTTATCTGCAAGACTTTCTATTATTCAATGTAGGTCTGTGGGGATGAGTGTTTTATCAAACTCTACGGATTTTACAACTGAAGTTTGAGATTGAAAGTCTTTGTCAGTATCTACATCTGATGAGGTATTCAGGACACTTGAGCTAAAAGTTATTATATTTGAAATTATTTATTTTTTTTACTTTCCTTTTAATGATACGCTTACCACTGTGTTGTGAAAAGAGTTCCACTACCTTTGAAAACAATAGTTGACTTGTTTTGTACAGAGTGTCTTTTCTGATTTTTTCCAATTCCCTTTTGATGTTATGATGTAATATTCGAAAACTGTATCCAGAGATGAAGTAAACACTTCAGGAAAAATATCGGTATCTAACTTTGAAAGGTCACAAAGGTTAACTTTTTCCGATGAGGAAATGCTGATGTGAATGGGAGGGGAACTGCGGTCTGAGGGGAACGGCAGGTTAACCCAAGAAAGGTTCATTCTAGGTCGGTTGAGAGTGGATGTATTTGAAATCAGTAACACTGGAAGAGATGCTCTCAACGGTTTCTGGGCTATCATAAGAATATAATTAATTTTTTTTGTATCTTATTAAACACTAAAGCTGTAATAATCTCTACTACTTAAATTTGAAGGATTATATTTGAGAATGCTTTTGTTATTTTTGTCTTTGTGAATTTAAAATCTGTCACTTGATAAGCGCAATATTATCAAGAGCTCAATGAGTACACGTCCTTCCCCAGAGAAATAGAAGCCTTGACACTTATGCAGATCAGTACTAGTTTTTACCAAATACTTAGCTGGCATAGCACGAGGAATTCATTTATACTTAAAGATACACATACATGGTGCATTACATACAAACAAATATTTCATCCCCAACCGGGACTCAAACTCAAACCCACAGATCACGAGTCAAAGACTCTACCACTGCTCTAGCAAGGCCACTAAAACTTCTCCTATCTCTAGTCAGACTAGAGAGACACATTCGTTCACTATGGGCAACATGTGTCGCAAAGAGGAGAAGCTGTGACACTTATGCAGATCAGTAGTAGTTTTTACCAAATCTTTAACTGGAACAGCACGAGGAATTAATTTATGCTTAAATACACACATACACCTTACATTACATGCAAACAAATATATCCTCCCCAACTGGGCCTCAAACTCAGACATACAGATCACGAGTCGAAAACTCTACCACTGCTCTAGCAAGACTACTAAAACTTCTCCTATCTCTAATCAGACTAGAGATACATATTAGTCCACTATGGGCAACATGTGTCTCAAAGAGGAGAAGCCGTGACACTTAAGCAGATCAGTAGTAGTTTTTACCAAAACCTTAGCTGGAAAAGCATGAGGAATTCATGCATACTCAAATATACACATATTCCATGCATTACATACAAACAATTATATCCCCCCAACCGGGACTCAAAGTCTGATCCACAGATCATGAGTCAAAGACTCTAGCACTACTCTAGCAAGGCCAATAAAAATTTTTCCTATCTCTAGTCATACTAGATAGTAGGCAAAAAGAAAACTTTTGGTAGTAATAAGAAGATAGTAGGCAAAAAGAAAACATGAATGGTAATGTGCTTATTTGAGTATTGTTGGTTTCAAATGAGATTGGGAGTTGAAACAAATGCCAGACAGTAGCCACGAGTGAGGTTTGGGCAAACTTTAATATGAACAGAGTGGCATTCAGATAGAATGCGTTCATTCCTAGTATAGCAGATATAGCTGTAAGATTTGTTTCCCCTTTATACCTTCTGTGGTGTAGTTGGTAGCACCTTAGCACAGTAATTATGTGTTCTAGGTTCAAGTCCCAGTCCGGGTAGAAATTATTTATGTTTTCACATATGGTAATGTGTTTATTTGATTATTGTTGGTCCCAAATGAGATCGAGATTTGAATTAAATGCAAAAACGAAGCCACGAGTGAGGTTGGGGGAAACTGTAATATGGACTGAGTGGTATTCAGAGAGAATGCGTTCATTCCTAGTATAGCAGATATAGCTGTAAGGTTTGTTTCCCTTTTAGACCTTCTGTGGTGTAGTTGGTAGTGCCTGAGCACAGTAATTATGTGTCCTAGGTTCAAGTCACAGTCGGGGTAAAGATTATTCACGTTTTCGCATATGGTAATGGGCTTATGTAATTATTGTTGGTTCCAAATGAGATCGAGATTTGAATTAAATGCAAAACCGAAGTAAAGAGTGAAGTTGGGGGAAACTGTAATATGAACAGAGTGGCATTCATATGTAATGCATTCATTCCTAGTATAGCAGATATAGCTGTAAGGTTTGTTTCCCTTTTAGACCTTCTATGGTGTACTTAGTAGTGCCTTGGCACAATAATTATGTTTCTTAGTTTCAAGTCCCAGTCGGGGTAAAAATTATTCATGTTTTCACATATGGTAATGTGCTTATTTGATTATTGCTGGTCTCAAATGAGATCGAGATTTGAATTAAATGTGAAAATGACGCCAAGAGTGAGGCTGCAGGAAACTGTAATATAAACAGAGTGGCATTCAGATAGAATGTGTTCATTCCTAGTATAACAAATATAGCTGTAAGGTTTGCTCCCCTTCTTGGACTTCTGTAGTGTAGCTAGTAGCACCTTGGCACAGTATTTAGGTGTCCTAGATTCAAATCCCGGTTGGGGTAAAAATTATTAATGTTTTCACATATGATAATGTGCCTATTTGATTATTGTTGGTCCCAAACGAGATCGAGATTTGAATTAAATGCAAAAACGAAGCCACGTTTGAGGTCAGGGAAGACTGTAATATGAACAGAGTGGCATTCAGATAGAATGTGTTCATTCCTAGTATTGCATATATAGCTGTAAGGTTTGTTTCCCATTTAGACCTTCAGTGGTTTACTTGGTACCTCCTTGGCATAGTAATTATGTGTCATAGGTTCAAGTCCCAGTCGGGATAAAATTTTTTCATGTTTTCACATATGATAAGGTGCATATTTGATTTCTGTTGGTCCTAAATGAGATCGAGATTTGAAGTAAATGTGAAAACGAAGCCACGAGTGAGGTTGGGGGAAACTGTAATATGAACAGAGTGGCATTCAGAGAGAATGCGTTCATTCCTAGTATAGCAGATATAGCTGTAAGGTTTGTTTCCCTTTTAGACCTTCTGTGGTGTAGTTGGTAGTGCCTTGGCACAGTAATTATGTGTCCGAGGTTCAAATCCCAGTCTGGGTAAAGATTATTCGCGCTTTCACATATGGTAATGCTCTTATATAATTATTGTTGGTCCCAAATGAGATCGAGAATTGAATTAAATGCGAAACCGAAGCCACGAGTGAGGTTGGGGGAAACTGTAATATGAACAGAGTGGCATTCATATATAATGCATTCATTCCTAGTATAGCAGATATAGCTGTAAGGTTTGTTTCCCTTTTAGACCTTCTGTGGTGTACTTGGTAGTGTCTTGGCACAATAATTATGTGTCCTAGGTTCAAGTCCCAGTCGGGGTAAAAATTATTCATGTTTTCACATATGGTAATGTGTTTATTTGATTATTGTTGGTCTCAGATGAGACCGAGATTTGAATTAAATGCGAAAATGAAGCCACGAGTGAGGCTGGGGGAAACTGTAATAAAAACAGAGTGGTATTCAGATAGAATGTGTTCATTCCCAGTATAGCAGATATAGCTGTAAGGTTTGCTTCCCTTCTAGAACTTCTGTGGTGTAGCTAGTAGCACCTTGGCACAGTAATTATGTGTCCTAGGTTCAAGTCCCGGACGGGGTACAAATTATTCATGTTTTCACATAAGGTAATGTGTCTATTTGATTATTGTTAGTCCCAAATGAGATAGAGATTTGAATTAAATGTAAAAACAAAGCCACGAGTGAGGTTGGGGGAAACTGCAATATGAACAGAGTGGCATTCAGATAGAATGCGTTCATTCTTAGTATAGCAGATATAGCTGTAAGGTTTGTTTCTCATTTAGACCTTCTGTGGTGTAATTATTACTCCTGGGTTCAAGTCCCGGTCAGGATAAAAATTATTCATATTTTCACATACGGTAATGTGCTTAT
>JAXCGZ010007205.1:0-12843 GCA_037179515.1 Halocaridina rubra | reverse complement strand
TTGTCACAGATTGTGCTGCGCATTTTTACCATTTACTTTAATATTGAATGCATGCATACTTTTCTCTACAAGGCTTAAAAATTTTGTTGCCTTCTTATGGTGTGTGCTTACATATATCATCCACATTCCTCACTATGAAACTTTCGTCATCACGAAATTTTGATAAATATTTTTCACACCATGGTCATATACAGATCACAAAGTTTGGCCGACAGAACACATCCTTGAGGAACACTTTGTTTAACAATACACACTATCTTTATGAACACAAACAAACTGGGTTTGTATATATTTCTGTAGTTTTGCCACTAGTGCAATACTAAAGCTGAAAGGTTTTGTGAACTTAAGTAAGACTGTCTAGGACAGTTGGATGTTAATTCTTCCTTCAGTTACGGTTCTTTTCCTATACCTACATCAACACCGAATATTTTTGGATATTCGTTGTACATGTCTTATTGTCCCTTCACATCTGACAAGTCATAATACACCCCATCTCTGTTTCTCTTTGTTTTCTTCGTGCCCAGACCCAATAAGGGTGGATTAATATACGGTATATATATATTTTTTTGCCCGTCCTGGTGTCACAATCATAAAAAAAAGAGAAGGTACATATACAGATAAAAAAGGACCCTAAAGCAGAAGGTCTTTCTTTGATCGACTTAAAAAAAAAAAAAATACAGAAATGAGCTTCTTGAAGTTAAGAGTTTCAATGCCTTTTGAGAGCTACTCATCCAGACTTTCATTTAAAACTTCATGTTTTAGAGAGCCATAAGTGTTTTGAAAATCTGCTCTTATAGCATAGAGATTATTACTACTATTCGACTATCAATTATATTTGTGTTTTAAATTTCTTATATTGATGATATTCCTCAAATCAGGCATGGCACGCAGAGACTCTCCATCTATTTCGGGACCATCATCTCCAATATTAGTTTAAAAAATGTCCTCTGCAAACACTTTGGGTTGCTATAGAGATGAAGTGGTGTGGATATGGTATCTTAGACACTACAAATTTTATATCCATCTACGTCTTGTTGTCTATTCAGATTCCTTCTTTCCTCCTTGATTTTTTAGCAAGAAACACCACCACGTGATGAAGACATTGTCATCACGATTCTCTCAGCATCCTGTGAACCTTTGTTTTACATGTTGATGAATTTCATCCACATACCTTACCTTCATCACAAAATTTGAAAAGATAGCAGTGTCCACTAAAAGTTGCCTAGTATCTGTACATACAACCAAACCACAATAACTTACACATTTGCTGGTAAATTGTCACAGATTGTGCTGCGTTTTTTTTACCAATTACTTTGATATTGAATGCATGCATACTTCTCTGTACATGGCTTAAAAATTTTGTTGCCTTCTTATGGGATGTGCTTGCATATATCATCCACATACCTCACTATGAAACTTTCTACAAAGTTTTGATAAATATTTATCACACACCATGGTCATATATAGATCACAAAGTTTGACTGACAGAACACATCTTGAGGAACACCTTGTTTAATATAATACACACCATCTTTATGTACACAAAGAAACTGGGTTTGTATATATATATATATATATATATATATATATATATATATATATATATATATATATATATATATATATATATATATATATATATATATATATATATATATATATCTGTAGGTTTGCCACTAGAGAAATTACATCAACAGATAAAAAGGACCCCAAAGCAGGTCTTTCTTTGTTCTTTTTCAAAAAACTTTTTTCCAGAAATGTGCTTCTTGAAGTTAAGAGTTTTAATGCCTTTTGAGAGCTACTCATCCAGACTTTCATTTAAAACTTCATGTTTTAGAGAGCCATAAGTGTTCTATCTGCTCTTATAGCATAGAGGTCTCTAGTACTATCTGATAATCAATTTTGTTTTATTTTTTTTTTATGATATTCCTCAATTCAGGCATGGCACACAGAAACTCATCTATTTTGGGCCCATCTTTTCCAATATCAGTTTTAAAAATGTCCTCTGCAAACACTTTTGGAAAGCTTATGACTGAATAAGAGTTCTCTCGTAATCTCCAAAAGGGAATTTCATAGTCACTTTTATTATGTTTCTTGCATGTTCAAGTTAAGTTGATGGCTATGAAGCTCTATAATTGTGCATGATGTGTAATCAATATAATACATATCCCATTTTCATCGTTATTGCTATAGATTTTTGAGAGTTAAATGCTTATTTTAATTGTCATACTGATAATGATGTCACAGAAGTAAGTGATAAAAAGTTAGGCAGTGGAGACATGGGTAAAACAGTATCTGCTGGTGACCTTAAATCTACCTATCTACAAATTAATGTTAGTAAGAAATTGTGGCAAAGTATGAAGGTAATACCTATTGTTTAACACGATTGGGTATTGGGCAAAACTCCACCGCGCATAATGTCATATATCTTAAAGTTTGTTCTAAAGGAAAAAATGAGACTGAAAAATACATGACCTCCTACATTGATGACATTCTTGTTGATGAATCTGTACTGTCTGCTGATGAGCTCATTAGGCATCTGAATGAGTATGTACTGTTAACAAAACCCCCTGAATCACTGGAGAATGGTAGGACTTTAGTTGTTTGTGTTAATGGTGAATTGGTGTTCTAAAGAGGGAACACAGTTCCAGAGGTTTCAGTTGATTTGACGAGAAGAGGCCTGTTCTTTGTTTTTGGTAAGTTAGTTGGTCATTATCCAGCTACTGTTAGGTTAAGGGTTGCCTGTAGTTTCATTAAGAGGAGTGCTGAGAGGTTAAGTTGGGACGATCCAGTTTGCAGTACTCCAGTTGCTATGATCAGGGAGGTGATTGAGAAAGTGATACGGTGTGCTGCGAGCAGTTTAGCTATTGGTGTGTTTAAAATATTAATGATCAGGTCATTGAAGATACCACTTCACTCTGAAAGAAGAATGATTCTAGTCACCTAAACGTGGCTGAACTTGAGGTGGTATTGAAAGGTATTAATCTAGCATTGAAATGGAGATTGAAGAAAACAAAGAGTTGAGAACCGAATTATTTGGTAACAGTGCATGGTTGGGTGAATACTGTTATTACAGAGGAAGAAAGGGTGCGCACTAAGGGAGCTTCTGAGATGGTGGTAAAACCCTGTTTGGTAATCTTGAGGAATCTGATAAATTAATTTGGGTTAGTGATGAAGGTGGCCCTTGTTTTGTCATCCAAAAATAAGGCTGGTTGAAGGCAAAGGTTCCTGATAGTGAGGAGGAGGTTGTGGCCCTTGTTTCGTCATCCAAAAATAAGGCTGGTTGAAGGCAAAGGTTCCTGATAGTGAGGAGGAGGTTTGTTGTGTTGATTTGAAGCATATGCACAACATGCCTCATATGGGTGTGGAGAGTACGTTGTATTTGGCCCATAAGGTGGATCCTACCATTGCCAAAGAAGCAGTCAGAAAAGTGGTGCAGAGCTGTCATCAGTGTCAGTCCATTGATCCAGCCCCAGCCACCCATCATGCAGGAGAGATTAGTTTTATCGAAAATTGGAAACTTTTAGCAATTTGTCACTCATTATAGACAGGTGCCTTATTTATCAGTCGTGGATTGTAGTCATAGTCGTATTGCAGTCTGGAAGGAACTCAGAAATGAAAATGCCAGAGACTTTTCATTATTGTTGGAAGAAATTTTCTGTGAAAGAGGCCCAGTTGATGAGATTCTAATGGATAACAGCACTGCATTTCGTTCATCATTACTAAGGGAAGTGCTGGAGAGATGGAATACTGTAGGAATGTTTAGAGCTGCATACCAGCCTAGGGGTAATGGTATAGTGGAGACACATCATCGTACTGTGAAAGCTATTGCTGAGAGGGGGCACCTATCACAAGTAGAAGCAGTGTTCTGGTACAATATGACTCCTAGGTCAGGTTAGGAATAAAATTCGGTGCCACAGCATCTTATATTTAAATATGAATGGAGGCATCCAATGATTAAGCCAGAGATTGATAAAGACGGGTCTTCTTTGCTGAGAATAGGTAAGGAAGTCTGGGTGACACCACCAAACACACAGTGTACAACTAAATGGAAGAAAGGCTACCTTACTGGTATCTCATCCAAAATGTGTGTGTGTAGATGGCATGCCACGTCACATACTCGACGTTAGGAAAATAATTACTCCTCAGTCTTCGTCTTAGGAATTAGAAGAGGAGGATAGGTTTAGGATACTAAATAAAGATTGGCAGCAAAGTGGAGATAGTACATCTGATGATGTGCCTAATTTAACATAAACACATTCCAGGTGAACAAGACGGCAACCTGCCTGGTTGGATGACTATGTTTCTGAGTTGGATGACTTTATGGCAAGTGAGATAATTCTGTTGTAAATTTGTATACGTTAGTTTTTTTTTTTTATAGTATCAGTCATAGATTGTCTTGGTTCTTGTTGGTTTGAGGATTTTTTGTTTTTAAACAAATTTGTTTGTACTTCTACACAACTTGGTGTGTTGTATGATCTCTAGATCAGGGGGGCGTGTAGTTTAGCAAGTCTAAAAGCAGTTTGGTAGTTTATGTATGACAGAGAGTTGTTGGTGGTGAGTGAGGGGAATGGAGATCCAGTCGTTGTGCAGAGAGGTTGTGTTATTGGTGACGTTTATGCTTTGTTTACCGGCCAGTTTGGTGTTTTGGTTCGTGCTGTCTTTCGGTATTACCGTTATTGCTTATCGCTCATACGAACTCATCATTGGCGTTATTCCACATATATATATATATATATATATATATATATATATATATATATATATATATATATATATATATATATATATATATATATATATATATATATATATATATATATACACACTTACTTTTATAGGTTTGTGTACCAAAACAAATACGTATATAAATATTCTTTATTAAGCAATGTTTTCATATTTCCATATTCGTGTAGAAAGTGGTTTTGGAGATATATTCCACAAATAATTCCTAAATAGACTTTTTAAATATAATTTAATCTAGTTGCTGTATTGCTCATTGTTGTCCGTCATTTTTTTGTAAATAAAAATTTTATAAATGAAGGATAATTTTTTTTTTATATCCAATTTTATTTGTACTCTCTTTAGGCACTTTGACAGGAGGAAAAGAAGAAGAAAGAGGAGGAGGAGGAGTCTCTTACCACTTTTCTCCTCATGTATTTTTGAATAATAAGGAAAGAGGTCATTCACTAGATCAATATCTCACAGAGAGAGAAAATTGGAGTCATTAGTATTTGTCCTCAGTTACCAACCAACGTCCCTGGAAGGAGGACGTGTAATAGTTTGTGAGAGCATTTTGGTCTGATGTGTTGCAATATTAAAATTTTCTTGATATTTTCAGCAGATGCACTAATCTAAAAGAAAACAACTCATATAGAAGTCGAAAAAATAATGCAAATAATTGCATTTAGAGCTGCATATCATGGAACTAGACATATGTCACTATTAGTGACATATTTATCGAATTGGAATCAAAATTACCTCAGGTATTTTAGTTTAGCGGTTGCTTATTAAGTCTTTTTGTCTTCTGTGCAGTTTATTTATGTATGTTTACCCTTAGTTTAATTCTTTGTACATATTAATTCTAGTTTCATTCTGTATGTATTTTTTAATCTTGGCATGAACTGTACATTCCAACATTCATTTGCTCAGACTATGGAATTTTATTTAGGGTCCGAGAGGCTATTTCCCCCCCCCCCACCCAAGAACGATAAGGAAGGTCAGGATGCAATAGATCAAAATAAGTTATAGTAATATAGTGAGGCTTTTGTTACCATATCTGCCTTTTGATTAGATGGCAGTATTATCCCCAACATTCTACAGCGGCGTCTCCTGCTAGATGAGTACAGGCCATTTATATATATACATATACAGTATATATACGTGTTTCGATTAGCTTTCTTAGATTTCACTGGTAAACAGTACTGTCTATTTAAGCGTTTTCGACCTGTATATTTATAGCCTCCTCGTCCGCAAGTTAAATTGCATCATATACTGGTAGTTTCTTGTTTATTCGTCTAGCTTTCAATGGGATATAGAGGAGCTAGTGTAGGTGCTGAATTGGACAAGTTTGTTTTGAGTATCCAGTGTACTAATACTAATTATTCTTCTGCTTTATCTACAGCCCAAGATACTATCACTAAGAATGAGACGCAGAGGTCTTTAGTGACACATTGTTTCTTTGATCCTGGATCACAGATATCCTTTTATCACATCTAAGCTACCAAAGCGGTTGCAGCGAGATATTGTAGAGAGACGTCGATGTATTTAATACTTAAATAAACCTTAATGAGTTATATTTAATATGCAAAACAAGATTATATGAGATGTAAAAATGCATATAAATGAGCGCAAATTAATTTCAAAATATTTATTATGTATACTTAGTGTAGTCTTTATACATACATATACCACTGAGTGCTATATATACCTTTTATATAATGGTAATGACTGGTTGCATAAAAGATTTATATAAATATGTACATGTTAGATAAAACAGCGTAGCATTAGTAATTAAATATAAGACATATTTTCATAGGTGTTTTCAAGTACAGTGTTCCCCCCCTGTATCGCTTTTCTTGGTTCGCGTTTTCACTGTACCAAGGTTTTTTTTTTTTGGCAAATTATTATTTTATTTTTTGGGTATATGCAAAAATATTAAAATATTAAAAAAAAATTCAGTATTTTCATTTTTTTTAATTGGGAAAAAAAAATTTCATTATCTAATTGATAAAAAAAAATTTATTTCCCAGCCTACGAATAATAAAACAGTAAAAAAATATTAAAAAACATAAATTTAGATAGATACGTTTATTGACCACCTCTTTTGAAAAGTATAATCTTTACAAAAGGAATATTTGGTCCAAATTACAATGAATAAATACAATAGATTTTGTACAATCATCAAATAAGTCAATGAATTTTAAATTAATATACATAGTACTAATAACTGAATGATGTACGTACGTACAGTATAACTCACAGTATTGCATCATGCGAAATAGTGTTCGATAGCGTACAATGTATTGGGGTCGCAGCTACGTGAGCTAGCATATATATTTATATTTCCAGTAGTTTCATGATTTTATTGATAAAAAAAACGTATTTCTTAGCCTAAGAATAATAAAACAGTAAAAAAAACATAAGTACCAACAGTATTGCAACATGTAAAATACGATACTGCTATCAGCGTTTCGGACAAAGGCTTCCACCATCTTCCATTGTCTCGCCTCACTCGTGTGCGCCGTTCACGTTGTGCTTATTATTATTAATATGTTTTGCTTGTGATTTTTTTACTCGCATATTATAACCTTTGCAATGCCTCCCGAGCATCCTTCATCTTCTAAGGCTTCTTGTAGTGAGCCTAAGCGGCAAAGGAAAATGTTAGCCATAACAGATAAGGTAAGTTTACCTATCACGTACATATAAATCTACGTTGCATGCTGTTATTTATAAAGTAAAGGGTGGTTTTTTAACAGTGCAGGGAGGGTTTATACAGTAAACGTAAAAATAATTGTAAAATACCTATGTACATGAGTATGTCATATAAATTTACGCTTGCATGCTTTTATTTATGAAGTAAAGGGTGGTTTGTTAACAGTACGGGGAGGGTTTATACGGTGTAAACTTAAAAATAAATTTAAATATCTATGTACATATAGGCTGATCCTACTCCGCGATTTTCCTGGTTCGTGCCGGGTCCCAGAACCGAACCCCCACGATAAGGGGGGGAACACTGTAGTGGAAATTCTACGTAAGCACAACCCCATACATACAGAAATGTACCCATACAATCACTGTAGGAGTAGGATATCAACATAATATATAAAGAAAAACTTGCCCATAAAAACCATGACTTAATTTTTCCTTCCAAAGGTTGTAGTTTATATAAAATGGCCACCGTCTCCCATGTAAGGGCGATGGCCGAGCCAAAGAACACATTCACCATAAGCTAAATATACCTCGATCATAGCTCTTATCTCCTTGGGGATAAAGGCTTTCCACATTTTCCCCTGCCACCATCCTGTTTGGGTCTTTCACGGGGTAAGTGGGCAGTGGTCTTCTGCCGTGAGGCCCGACAGCCATAGACTTTACCCCCTTCGCTTCATTACTTTGCACCCCCACACCCACCTGTCCCAATAAGCTGTACTAACAAATGCTAGAAATTCCTTGTAGAGTAACTATGAAATATACCCGAGTGATTGAGAGAACCCATTATCTTGGATGATATTTTGGCGAAGTTAACTCGTATATCATCTCTATCAACCAGTAACGAGTTATAATGTCATCATTTTGCTCGTTTCCGTTTTATGAGATTTTTTGAGAATCTTTTCATATAATTTGTTACTCTATAATTACACTTACATACTTAGTGTATTTTGCAGTTTTGTCACTATTAATCTCCACTTTGGGGGTGGACACAGAAAGGTTGGAGTTGGGGAAGTAAGGCTTGGCGTGCTTCCTAACGCTCCATGGTGACCTTGATTGTAAGTATAAGCTTGTAATAAAAAAAATTTTTATCTTCATGTCATGTAAATGCTTGATAAAGGTAGTTTTGCAGTACACCTAGTTTGCTTTTTAAGTGTGTTTATAATCCGCGAAATTGGAATAACGCCCCTAAAAAAAAAATAGTAAAAAAATACGAATCTCGCGAATAATGCCCTCCAAAAGATAATAAAAATTTTAGTATATAAGCGACCGCCTTGGAGGCTCTTCCCCGCCATACTTCCATGTCCTTTAGTGTGTCGTTACCCAGTATAGTGTGTGGATATATCTCGTGTTCTGTGTTTGTTTTGGTTTGTGTTTTCAGTTCTTCTATATTTTAAAGATTATATATTGTACTATCATGGCCTGTTTACAAGTCGTGAGCTCTCCAATATTTAGGAATAAACAAGAGACCGTGACCTGCTACGAACGTTAAATCACACAAGCAAGGTATCTAAGACCACAGTGACTCTCTAGAGGGTTTTGCAGGAGTTGTGAGTAGTGCTGAACTTGATATTTTTGAAGTGAAATATTTGAAAGATTTGAATCCCTACTCTACATCCCCTCTTGACCCGTTGGCTTACTTCTGCGCATGCGCACTGGTGTTGTGACGTCACTGAGCTTCCACCGCGGCCCTGCTTAACAACAATGGATCCAACTGTTATTACCAAACTGTTGGAATCTCAAGAAAATGCTTATAAGAATGCTTTGGAGGTAATGGTGAAACAGCTTAGTGACAGGATAAAATCACTTGAATCCACTGTTTCCGACCTGACGACAAGCCTGGAGTTCAGCCAGAGAGAAATTGATGACCTCAAATCGACTAATTAAATTCATGAGAAAGATAAGAGTAACGACAAAGAAACAATCGATAATCTATCTCAACAAATAAATTCTGCAAATCAACAAATAACCACCTTAGAAGAACGCTTGAATTACCAAGAAGACTATTCCAGAAGAAACAACATCCGATTAAGCGGTGTAGAGGAGAAACGCGATGGGGAGACCTGGGAGCAAACAACGACGATGGTATCAGCCCTGATAGCCAATAAATTACAGCTAGAAGGCATGACGTTGGAGAGGGCGCACAGGGTGGGACCACTTCGTGATGACAAACCTTGCACCATAGTGGCTCGTTTCTCTAACTACTGTGACAGAGAGACGGTCACGCGAAATGCCAAAAAGTTGAAAGGCACCAAGATCTACATTAATGATGACCTGTGTGCCGCATCACACGCAATAAAATCTGCACAGATGCCACAACTAAAAAAGGCTAGATCAGAAGGGAAAATTGCCTTTTTTAAACATACGAAACTCATCGTGAAAGAACGATACAACACCGAGAGTGTGGCTGATGCTGTGGGTGGCGTGGATGAGGAGTTGACCAGGATTGGGAGTGGGGGCGCGGGAGAGTGATATGTCATCACCCGCACCCTCTCCTGCTGTGTCTCCCGCCACGGGAGCTATAAAACGCTCGCACCCTAAACCAATAAATGGCCGGAAGTACCCGGTAAGATTTGGTAGAAGTAAATAGTAGCTTGTAAGTCAGTAATGTAAAAGTAGTGTAATTTATTTCTTCACCATGGCTGTAAATAGATACCTCCCAAACTATTCCATTAATGACAATGAACTAATAAGGCTAACAAACAACGACAAAGTACTTCCCAATTATTTATGTATCAATGAGCTTGATAAGATGATATTTAACCCACTTGATCTTGAAAATGAAATAGATTTGTTTTTGAATAATATGAGAAATGCAACCAACACTTTTTCAATTTATATATACTTAAATGAACTGTATTCAAATTTAAATAAATCTAATGCATTTTCGGTTTTGTGCATGAACATTAGAAGTCTTGCAAATAATCTTCAAATATTTGTTGATCAATGTTTAGCAGAAAATAATATATGTGATGTAATGGGTTTTTCGGAGACTAGGCTGGATAATGATATTGAATCATTGTATAATATAACAGGGTACAATATGTTCACTCAGAACAGAGACAGGAAAGGTGGAGGTGTATGTATGTGTGTAGCTAATAAGTATAGCTCGAGTGTTATAAAGGAGTGCAGTTTGATGGAACGATTCATTGAATGTGTTAGTGTACAGGTACATAACGGTAAGGAAAATTGCTTCTTTGCATCTGTATATAGACCACCAAAGGGGAACATGCCTGAATTCCTTGAAGCTTTACTGAAAGTATTTGATTTTGCAGCAAGAAAAAAGTACAAAACTATTTATTTATTTGGTGATTGGAACTTAGATTTGTTTAAAATACATGATCAAAGAGTAACTGAGTTTATAAACTAATATATTCACGTGGCTGCTTTCCAATAACTACTAAACCTACGAGAGTAACTGAAAATAGTGCATCTCTAATCGATCATATCTGGACCACAAATCTTGAAGACAACATAAGTAATTACATAGTGTACACCGACATAACAGATCATTTCGCAGTATACTCCCAGTTTAAAAAAGAAGAACATAAATTTGATGCATATGTAGAAAAAAGACATTACTCTGATGATAACATAGCTAAATTTACTAGAGATATATCACATGAAAAATGGCAACATATCATAGACCTAAATAATGCAAATGAAGCTTTTAATAAATTTCACTGTACAATTAGAGATAAATTCATAGACTGCTTTCCTCTAAGAAAATCGACTGTAAATAATAAAAACAGCAGATGCCCACACATAACTGCAGGATTAAAAAATAGTATCAAAGAAAAACACCGATTAGAAAGGCTTGCATCAAAATGGCCTTTGTCTTTTGGAACCAGATATAAAGCTTACAGGAACAAATTAGTAACACTACTCCGAGCTGCAAAAAATAGATATTTTCAGGATAAGCTTAAGAAGGAACAAGGAAACAGTAAGTCCACCTGGAATACAATAAACAGCCTAATGGGACGAAAACAAATTAATCATTCAAAGGAAATCAAATTAAAAAACGATAATGACCACACTGCTAACATCTTTAATAATCATTTCTTAACTATAGCACAACCAACACAGGAACAACAAAATGTTCAACAAAACTCACACCGATAGTTTCTTAATAATCCACCAGACTTTTCGTTTTACTTGTATCCTGTAACAAGGGAGGAAGTCACCAAATATATAAAAACCTTAAAACCAAATACAGCGTCGGGATATGATGAAATTCCATCAAAACTACTCCAGGTCACTGCCCATTACATTGGTACCCCACTTACCCACATAATCAATCTATGTTTTCAGCAAGGATGTTTTCCAGACAAACTAAAAAGTGCGAAAGTAATGCCTATATTTAAGTCAGGCACTGTAGATGATGAAAATAACTATAGACCTATATCAATCTTACCGTCCTTAAGTAAAGTGTTTGAAAAAGCGATTGTTCACAGACTTGAAGAATTCCTTGAAAAGTTCAACCTATTATCAAAAAATCAATACGGATTCCGTAATAATAAGACCACTGAAAAAGCAATAATGAACTTTACAAGTGATGTTTATCAAAATTTGGAAAATAAAAACTTTGTTGCAGGGGTTTTCCTAGACTTGTCCAAAGCATTTGACTCATTAGACCATGATATACTAATAGAAAAACTAACTTGTGTGGATATTAGGGGAACACCATTACAGTTATTTAAGAGCTACTTGAAAAATAGAAAACAAGCCGTATATTGTAATGGGAAAGCATCTTTGTTGCAAACTATTGAGAGGGGAGTACCACAGGGATCAATACTGGGCCCATTGTTATTTTTAGTTTATATAAATGATATTTCCAAAGCTAGTAATAAATTCAATTATATTCTTTATGCAGATGACACCAACCTTCTCTTGCATGATGATAACCTTGACCACCTGCATTCTGTTTTAAATAGTGAACTAGAAAAATTAACAACTGGGTCTCTGTTAATAAATTAAAGCTAAATGTTTTCAAAACTGACTGTATCTTATTTCAAAATAGATATGTAGTACACAATATTGGTCAAGTTGATATGAATGGGTATGAAGTTAAAAGGGTTGCTTGTAAGAAATTTTTGGGAGTAATTATTGATGAAAATTTAAGTTGGAAATATCATATTCAATCTGTCTGCTCAAAACTGTCCAAGACGTGTGGAATTTTGTGTAAGATTCGCCGTAACCTAACAAATGAGGCCTTAAAAAGCATATACTATTCCCTGTGTTATCCTCGTATTATATACTGTTTGTCTATCTGGGGTTGAACTTGGCCGTCAATTGTAAGGGATGTATTTGTAACTCAGAAAAGACTGATCAGAACTATTACATATAGTGGAAAATATGACTCAACGTCCTCTTTATTCAAGGAGCTAAACTTGCTTAAATTTAATTACTTGATAC
>JAXCGZ010007204.1:0-12870 GCA_037179515.1 Halocaridina rubra | reverse complement strand
GTATGACCACTATGAGCCATGATGGTGGATAAAGAGCAATTTTGGGGATATAATTTAAAGTCACAGTCACCGGTTATTATTTGTTTACTCTAAGAATGAAACGTCATACAATGTTAAGACATGGACAAAAAAGAAAATGCCAGCTTGGAAAATATGTACTGGGCATATATATGAAAAATATATCAATTATATTATTGTGAAAAATATTAATCTAATTAGTAAACTTAAGAAAAATATATTTGTCAAATAAGTTTACCCTCAACACCCCCACTTAAACTTAAGGTGGCAAATATTTAGCAAACAATGTATATATAAGTATACAGGAATCAATGACATATTATGATATATAAGTAAAGCAGCAAATATCAAGTAAATTATTATAATGTAAGTATTAGACATGGCATGGAGCAGGTAAAATGGTAGAAATTTATAAAAGAACATAGCTAGGTAAAGAAGCAAATTCCTAGAAAACATCATATTCTTAGTAATCAATAATAAGGCATTCAACAGATTATAATTTGCAAAATATTATATGCATATGAATAATAATTGGAATGAATGCAAAATGTATACATGTACATGTACAGAGAAAAATAGAAATGGTAATTGCAAATTATATATAAAAAAGATTAATATGCAATGGTACACACATTATGTGGTGTATACGCTGCCCCTCAAGAAAGTAAATTTATTTAATTTATCCTTTGTTGCTGGCTTTGTGAAAATATCTGCAATATTATCGCTTGAAGGTACATAAACTAATTTAACTGCACCGTTCTGAATTTCAGATCTTATGTAATGGTATCTAATGTCTATATGCTTTGTACGCTGATGGTGTACAGGATTTTTAGCCAGACATATTGCACCTTGATTGTCTACATGAAGTGTTACAGTGGTTTTATTACTAGCATTCATATCCACCAAAAGCTGACTTAAAAACTTAGCTTCCTGGATGGCAGACGTTAGAGCAACGTACTCTGCCTCGCAGGTTGATAAGGCTACAATCTGCTGTTTTCGACTTTTCCAAGAAATCAAAGGACCATCATCACATAACATAAAGCCATATCCAGAGATACTGCGTCTATCAGATGACGCACCCCAGTCGGAATCACAAAACCCTTGAAGCTTAAGCATTTCACAAGTTTGCTTTTTGAAAGTCAAACCAACATTTATAGTACCTTTAAGATACCTTAGAACATGCCTAGCCATATTTAAGTGAGCTTTTGTTGGATTATTCATATTTTGAGACAATATAGTTACAATATAACAAAGATCAGGACGCGTACAGGTCATAAGATATATAAGACTGCCAACCATCTCTCTATACAGTCTTGAATCGGGTAATTTCTCAGAATGGTTATCTATGACTTTACTTACACTCAAATCACAAGGAGTAGCTTTTGGTTTGCAATCTGTCATATTGAACCTATTCAACAGCTTCTCAACGTACCTTGACTGTACCATCACAAACTTCTCAGAATCATGTTTGAATTCAATACCTAAAAACCATGGAATATTACCAAAGTCTTTCATCTTAAAATTATGGCAAAGAGAACTTTTGGTAGCACTGAGCAAAGTTTCATTACTAGCAGCAATGATTATGTCATCAACCCAGATAATTATGATTATCTTTAAATTACCTACTTTCTTGGAGTAAACACAAGAATCAGCAAGGGACATATCAAAATCTTGTTCTACAAGGAAATTGTGCAACAATTCATTCCAGTTACGTCCACTCTGTTTAAGACCGTAAATTGATTTCTTCAATTTTAAGAACAATTTGTTACCCTTTTCATCAAACTTTACAAAACCTTCGGGTTGGTCAATGTAGATTTCACGGTCAATAGGAGCATTAAGATAAGCACTACTTACATCCATTTGATTAACAATTAAATTGCCTTGCATTGCCAGTTGTAATAACATACGAATTGAAGTGATTCTGGCAGTAGGTGAAAAGGTTTCGTGATAATCTAAATCACGCACTTGGGAATAACCTTTCGCTACGTAGCGAGCCTTATATTTTTCAACATTATTAGGACATGATTTCACAGTATACATCCATCTACCCCCCACTGCACATCTGCCTTCAGGCAGCTGGGTTAACTCGTAAGTGTCATTTTCATTTAAAGAATTAATTTCTTCTTGCATAGCATTAACCCATTTAGAAGAATCTGGGGAGGATATTGCATCATGATATGTTCTTGGTATATCTACCATCCTGTAACAAAAATCAACAGAGTATTTAGCAGCACTTGAATCATTTACTGTGAAAGAATCATCAAAGTCAGTGACGTATCCTCCCAAATACGTAGGAACAGTACGTTCCCTAGTAGGATATCGTCGTCTTGCCTTCACATCCTCGTCGATTTTGTCATTACCTCTTCTGCTGCCACTTACGGGATTGACTTCATCTTGACCTTTTCCACTACCCACGGGATCGTCGTCATCTTCCGTCGAGGTTGGATCATCAGAGTTCGATGTCGGTGGAATTGGTAAGGTTTCGGAGGAAATGGGTTCTTCGTCGGTTACGTGGCGATTTTCAACCACTGGATTTTCTACTTCATGTTGAAATTTATCGGTGAATTTGACACAACGCACCCTTCTGACATTATTTTTATTTGGGAAATACACCAAATAGGCTGGACTTTGTCCATCATATCCCAAAAATATTCCTCTTTCACTACGAGGGTCCAATTTCTTTTTCTCTTGCACATAGGAATAACATACAGTTCCGAAAATATGCATATCTTTCAGATTAGGTTTTCTGTCAGTGAATAACTCATAGGGTGTCTTTCCAGTTCTTGGGTTATAGCAACGGTTCCGGATATAAGCCGAAGCTCTAACAGCGTAAGTCCATAGACTTTTGGGCAAATTTGCATTTAAGAGTATGCACCTAGCCATGTCGTAAAGAGACCGCCAAGATCTCTCGACCGTCCCATTTTGATGTGGGGAATACGGAGCTGTGAACTCGTGTTTGATAGAGTTTATCATAAGTAAGGATTTAAAACTCTTTGCTGTGAACTCCGTCCCATTGTCCGTCCGTATGCATTTTACTTTCCCATATGGGGAACTATCAGCCAAGAACCTCTCAGTTGCAGCTACCGTGTCAGATTTACTTTTAAGAAAGTATACCATTATTATACCAGTGTAGTCGTTGACGAATGAAATGGAATATTTAAAACCTTCTCTTGCAGCTGGTTCAATAGGCGCTGCTAAGTCGCAATATACGGACTCGAGCCTACTAGTAGCACGCTTGTCGGCTTTCCTGTTTCTATACTGGGACATTTTTCCGATAGCACACACTTCACAATCAGATTTTTCTTTAGGAGAAATTTTCATACCATCTACAACATTTTCTAGCTTCAATAAATCTCTAAAGTTGCAATGGCCCATTATTTTGTGCCACTCAAATAGGGAGTGAGAAACATTTTCACTTACTTTTACATTATTGAGAAAATACAATTTTCCCTCTTTTCTTAGAGGAAATACAGTGCCATCTGGAGCCCTTAGCTCAGCACATTTGGGATAAAAGTTGACAGAAGCACCTTTTTCATTGGCCGCATACACAGAAAACATATTTTGTTTATAGGAAGGAACATATAAGGCATTTTCTAGCAAAACTTTACATGGATTACCATTGACATCATACAACAACACATTTGCGGATCCACGACCACGCGCAACGCCATTTGTTCGACTTCCGTCAGCCAACTCAATACAATGATTAGAAGGATTAAAATCACTGTCAGATTTCACAAACTTTGAACCATCTTTTATTATATGAGATGTAGCACCACAGTCAGCCATTAAATTATTATCAATATTATGTCTAACAGCATTATTACAATTATCATGTCCAAAAATATCTTCACTCGCACTGGCTTTAAAAAGGAACGAATGAGGTCGTTCGGTATCTGTAACATTATCTTCAGCACTCATGGATTTTGTTGAATTAGGGGGATTTTTCCTACATTCACTAGAGTTATGAGTTCGAGATCTGCATTTTTGGCACCACTTCTTACTAAATCTAGATTTTCCTTTATTCTTCTCACTTTTATTCTTACAATCAGGAGATTTATGTCCTAAACTTCCACAAGTATAATAAGTAGGGGTAAAATTTCCTGCACTAGCCCTACCTTGGTTACCTTTATGGGTTACTTTCATAACATTATCGTCACTATCAAAAGTGTCATGTGCCTTTTCAGTCTCTTCAAAGTTTCTTAAAGCAATTTTAAACTCAGAAAAACTCATTGGAGTATCTCTTTGTGTAATTACAGTAGAAAAAGTCTTAAAATTTGAAGGAAGGCCTTTAAGCACCATTGCCGTAAGGAGGCTATCACTAACAGTCTCACCTGCCTGTTTTAATGAATTAGCAGCAGTCTCAGCGCGAATGACATAATCGGTGACGCCTTCATTGGCTACTTTCTTCAATAACGTAAGCTCGGTATACAGGCAAATAACTCTCGGCTTACCTGTGCCCATGTAATGACCACGGAGTATTTCCAGTGCCTTACGACCATTGTCTTTCGCCTCTCTTATCACTAAATTAAGGCTTCGATCATCTAAAAGCTGAACAAGCTCAGCAAATGCATTAACATTCTCCCCTGCATCAGGGGTTCCGGTGCCGGTCAGGACGTCCAATAACTTCAGACGTCTCATGTAACCGAGAAATTTAACTTCCCAAAGCTCATATTTCGACTCATCACCATCAAATAATAATCTAGCACTAAGGGTGGGCCCATAACCTGTTAAGGTATGACCACTATGAGCCATGATGGTGGATAAAGAGCAATTTTGGGGATATAATTGAAAGTCACAGTCACCGGTTATTATTTGTTTACTCTAAGAATGTAACGTCATACAACGTTAAGACATGGACAAAAAGAAAATGCCAGCTTGGAAAATATGTACTGGGCATATATATGAAAAATATATCAATTATATTATTGTGAAAAATATTAATCTAATTAGTAAACTTAAGAAAAATACTGTATTACCCCCTTTTCGTCTAATGTGATACTTTTGGTCTGATCATTTTCGATATTAAAATTGCTTGAAAATTAATGAATTTTGCCTATTTTGATACCTTAAATGATATTGTGGTAATCTTGATATCTTGTCAACATCGAACTACAAATCCTTGCTATTTCAGTAGATTCCCTCTATTATTGAATTTCATAGCATCCGAAGTACTTCATATCACCCCCAATAATGGTATGAGTGAAAGAACCCATTGTATCTTAAAAGTATCTTTGATCGCCCATAAAGATGATTGGCTTGTTTCCTGGCCGATAGCGCTTTAGGGTTTGCGATGTATTCCTACAGAGTCTGGAGTTTCCCCTTTACTTTGGTAACTTGCTGTATGCTACTTAGTAAAAAACTTATGATAATGTCCCAAAAACCCAGTTCTAGCCAACAAAAAGAAATGATATCATAATTAGTGAGGAGACAGAGAGCGAGAATTAGATTTTTCTTTATGTTCCTCTGTTTACCATCATGCATGTTCTAGCAAATCATATGTTTCTAAGGATCTTGAGACTTGTTCACATGTTTGAGTTAGAGTGGATCGAGTCCATCAACCGTTATAGGCGCCATACTGTGGTCCACTTGAGGTTGTTAAGCGTATTGTGATAAATATTTCATTTTATGACAAATTTCAGGAGATAAAACCACTGTCTCAGTAGACATGCTGAAATCAGTCTAACTGCCGAGAGCAGTGTCTGGCTTTGACGAGAGTGAATAAACTAGATCTAGTTCTAATAACTCTGTACCTCATGTGTAACAAATTTTAATTTAGACGATAGCTCCACTCTTGTAGAAGATAATAATTCACAGAATAATGTTGTTGTTATTGTCGGACTCTTGTATTTTTCCCAAATTAGTTTTCATCATAATTCTCGTGTTGTAGTATCACTCCCAAACTATATTAAATACCAGCTCTCTCCACATTCCCTCCGTGTTCTTCTGAATGGGGCAAAACAAGGTGGCCGGGAACGCTCTCCTCTGTAGTTTCTCTCACAAAGAGTCAAGTGTTTGCTTTGACTCAGCCACCCATTTATGAGGGGGATTATGGTTCTTGTATAGAGCTTAGATTGTAGAATGATTATATTTAAATAAACATCGTTGTTGTCATATATTACAGTTAAATTTTCTTGATTTTAGTATATAGGTGAAAACCTTGGGAAATATCTGTCAATCATTACATAATTTATTTTTATTATTATTATTCAATCAGACTTTTGGAAAAAAGTAAATATTTTATGTCAACCAGATAATATTAAAATCGCAAAAGAATGTGATGATGATGGTGTATTTCTTTTTATAATATTGAAATAGAAATTTAAACTAGGGAAATTTGGAGATAACATTTTGTAAACATTAAAAATATTTCCTCATTTCTGGCATGTCTCTTCAGGTAGGACGCATCATGGCTGACGTGTCCAACCGAGAATCCTCATATTTCGTGATTTCAGAACGCTTTTTAGAGCTAGTGTGAGGTAACATTATATGATAAACTAACCACATGCTACCTTGGAGTATATTGATGGCATTTTGCTGAGGTTATTTGTGTATTTTGTGTCTTGGGGATTTGAATCCCTAGGAAGTTGTCATAATATATACTTCCTTATTTGATGTGTTCTTTGTTAAATACAATTGTAGATTCATTTTACGCAAATTGCAGGTCATACTGCGTGCTCTGCCGTAGGGCGGGGCCCTGTATGATGCCCCCTGAAAAAAAAAAAAGTATACTGTATATTGCATCTCCAAATATGAAATTTTCTTCTTGGGTATAAGGTGACACTCCCAGGTAGGTAGAAAGCCCTTTGAACTTTGATTATATTAGGCTAGTTGGTAAATTTTTAGAAGAGGGGATTACAAAGAAAAATGTGTCGAAAAAAAATATTGGGTGCGTCCTAAGCTATCCTGACCTAACCAAATCTCAACCTGGGGAATGCATCCTCCCTAGCCGGGGGACTCGTATTCCATTGATCCCCTCTTCTAAAATAACCCCAGTTACTCAGTTTAGTTCAATCCCGCTTAAGAAACGTGTTGATAGCCTAAATGGATTTTTTATTCTAATCTATATTTGTATTTTTGCTTACTTTGGTATCAAAAATTGTATATTGTAAAAGTTTTTCTTTGGTCAGGATTCTTAGGACTACTTCACCCCATTCAGAGAAGTGAATTGATAATTACTATTGTATTTACTTTTTTTATGTAGTTGATACACGAATACTCACACACACCCACGCTTAATCCAAAAATCTCTTGAAATTTAGTACTAGATTATGTTTGGTTAGGTGAGGAAGATATGTTTTTTATGAGTGTGACATTTGATGGGCAGAAATAAAAAAGCCATAAGCAGTGAAAAAAGACTTAACTAAGAGAATAATGAGTGGAATGAGGATCTAGTATTATGCCAGACTTAGTCCCTGAGATGACGATAGATCATCCATTTGAGAGATGAATAATCACAAGAGTTAGAAATGGCATGAAGAAAGTTCCAAAGTCTGAAAGTAGAAGGAAGAAAGCCATAACTGCAATTACATATATACGAGCTCCAGATCTCCACTCAGTACCTCTGTTTTATATAATTGGTAAATGTAAACTCTCACATCCCTATTTAGGAAAAAATCATTGACTTTCATAGTAGGTGGTTTGATGAGGTGACAAGGTTTATTTACCCCTAATTAAGAAATGAGTTGGTATTTTAGATTATTGTTTTTGTGGTTTTGTTGTAAATTATTGGTATTTTAAGTTGGGTTTGGTTATATTATATCCCCCTGCTAAGAAAAAGAGTTGATATATTACAATTTTAGATCACTCTTTATGTGTACTTTGATGTACTCACCCACCTCCTTCTAGAATGGAAATTTCATGAAATGCAATACTGTACTATGATTAATTAAGTTAATCAAGGTTGTTTAATCCCCAATTAAGAAAGTAGGGTAATTACAGTGTTCCTTCGATTATCGCTAAGGTTCGGTTCCGGGACCCGGTGCGAGACAGGAAAATTGCGGAGTAGGATCACCCTATATGTACATAGATATTTTAATTTATTTTTACGTTTACACTGTATAAACCCTCCCTGTACTGTTAACAAACCACCCTTTACTTCATAAATAACAGCATGCAAGCATAAATTTATATGACATACTCATGTACATAGGTATTTTACAATTATTTTTACGTTTACTGTATAAACCCTCCCTGCACTTTTAAAAAACCACCCTTTACTTTATAAATAACAGCATGCAACGTAAACTTGTATGTACGTGATAGGTAAACTTACCGTAAATGAGGTGGTAATGGTTTGTAGACTCCATAGGAAATTATTCCGCAGCCAATAACAGCTTTACGGCTGTTATTCATTGAGGCCAAAATAGCGGCCGACATCCGTAAACCGTTTTCCTTGTTTCAGCATATGTAAGAGACTCACCTTATCTGTTATTGTTAACATCTTCCTTTGCTGCTTAGGCTCACTACCAGAAGCCTTAGAAGATGAAGGATGCTTGGAAGGCATTGCAGAGGTTGAAAAAAGTGAAGAAAATAAATCACAAGCACAACGTATTAATTAGCACAACTTGAACGGCGCACACGTGACTTAGACTGAACGAGTGAGGCGAGACAATAGAAGATGGTGCAAGCCTTTGTCCAAAACGCTGATAGCGATATCGTATTTTACATGGTGCAATACTGTTAGTATTTATGTTTTTTACTATTTTTTACTGTTTTATTATTCTTAGGCCAAGAAATACGTTTTTTTATCACTAAAATCATGAAACTACTGGAAATTTTAATATATATGCTAGCTCACGTAGGTGCGACCCCAATACATTGTACACTATCGGACAGCATTTCACATGATGCAATTCTGTGAGTTATATATCTAAATTTATGTTTTTTACTATTTTTTATTGTTTTATTACTCTTAGGCTAGGAAATACTTGTTTTATCAATAAAATAATGAAAATTGCAATATGTACTATCTTACGTTGGTTCGACCCTTTTCGTTTTCCTAAACGCTGATACCGGTATCGTATTTTACATGGTGCAGTACTGTTAGTATTTATGTTTCTTACTATTTTTTACTGTTTTATTATTCTTAGGCCAAGAAATACATTTTTTTATCAATAAAATCATGAAACTACTGGAAATTTTAATATATATGCTAGCTCACTTAGGTGCGACCCCAATACATTGTACACTATCGGACACTATTTCACATGATGCAATACTGTGAGTTATATATCTAAATTTATGTTTTTTACTATTTTTTACTGTTTTATTATTCGTTGGCTGGGAAATAAATTTTTTTTTATCAATTAAGTAATGAAATTTTTTTTTTCAATAAAAAATGAAAAACTTAATTTTTTTTTTTTTAATATTTTAATATTTTTGCATATACCCCCCCCCAAAAAAAAAATTGCCAAAAAAATCGCGGTACAGTGAATTCGCGAGGCAAGAAACACGATAGAGCGAAGGATCACTGTATTTACATTAACGCCCATAATGAGTTGAGCCTTGACTTATGATTTTCCAATGGTTTTCAGTGTCTTTTCAATGGTAGGCTTAATATTAGGTATTACAAAAAAGATTTGCTTTCAGACAGGAATACTAGGTATAAAAAAGGCACACTTAAAATGCAAAGAGCATCTACGTGAAAAACCTACCAAAATAAATGGTCAATGCAGAAATGATGAATGGTTACAAAAAAAATAGATCTGATAGATACTAGGAGAGGCAGCCAGCTAAATATGATGACTACTACTATGGACACGTAAAGTTACAGGCACAAAGTTTTACCTGTAAGTGATGGCTACAAAAGGGAATCACAGCAGTATAGTGGTTAGAATGCACGACTTGGGAGGTGTCAGACCCACTATCAAACCCACCATGGGATGGTAGGAAGGGCATCCAGCCTTCATTTCTCAGAAAAAAATCTGTGTCCATCCTCGTAATGGTAAAATAAGGCAACACAAAATGTATTGTGTATATATATATATATATATATATATATATATATATATATATATATATATATATATATATAGAGAGAGAGAGAGAGAGAGAGAGAGAGAGAGAGAGAGAGAGAGAGAGAGAGAGAGAGAGAGAGAGAGAGAGAGAGAGCAGGAAGTCCTCATAGAGCGTCGTTTCGAGTTGATGACAATGGCTGCTAAAAAAAAAAAAAAAAAATTCATCCATTTATTTTTCATTTTTATATATTCATATATTTGTTTTTGTCTAGCTTCCCTTACCCTTCCTTCCTGGTGGTCCATTAGGGTTTAAAATTTGGACCAGTTGAAGTAGCCAACGGTCCTTTCACGGATGATGATGGAGAAACGTTTACATGTTTAAATAAATATTTCTTATCTGTATTTATCAATGAAAACTTTGAATATATTCCAGAGGTAGAATACATATACAAAGACCGTCCCGATAATATGCTTAGTACGATAAATATTACGAAGGAGGATGTATTAAAAGAAATAGATAAATTAAAGTCTCATAAATCTTTGGGACCTGATGAAATTTGTGCTAGAGTATTAAAGAAGTTGTCCACCAACTGCACTATTCTATAAATTAATAAAATTAGGATTGGTACCCAAGGAGTAGAAACTGGCAGATGGTACCAATATTTAAAGTAGGAGGATGGTTTAAAAAGAAAAACTACACCTGTATATTTTATTCTTAAGTTCAATATAATTTTTCAAAATAACCAACTGTATATAAAAAATGAATAAATAAACCCATTAACTTGAAAAAAGATGAAATACTAGTGTAATATTTTTTATGTTTATAAGTGTGTTTTATATCATATAGTTTTGTTTTCTATAGATTATGTATTGATTGTTCTCTTGCCTTTCCAGACTCACCTGCCTCCCCCTGTCTCGTCAGCAGCTGACATAGTAAGCTTTCTCCTGATAAGCAAGTCTCTCCCTCCCTATGTAAGCACACCACATGAGTACAGTGTACTGTACATGTACTATTTACTGTTTTGTACTATACAATAACACAGTACAGGTTTTGTAGTGTAATATGTATGTGTTATTTTATTATACTGTACAGTACAAGTATACTGTACAGTACCTGTATATTATGTTAATTTCTATGTTTAGGAATAGTATTAAGATTAGTTTTAGTAAATTTTAAGAACCGTTAGGAACATAGAGTCCCCCTTAATATTTTTTATTTTTTTTAGCCAGGTTCGAATCTAAGTGAGTTCCGACTTAAGTCAGCTGTCAGGAACGGAACCCTGATGTTATATGAGAACTTCCTGCATGTATAAGTCAACTCGCTTTCTGCACGTTTCTTTACTACACAAAATTGGAATAACGCCTCCAACAAATAATAGTAAAAAAATATGAAATACACGAGTAACGTGCACGTGAAAAATTCAAAAATAAAATGTAATTTTAGTAAATAAGCGACTACCTTGGAGGCACTTTGCTGCTATGTGCTCTAGTGTCTGTGTACTCAGCATACTGTGTGCATATATTGCTTGTTCTAACTATTTTTGTGGTAAGGTTTGTGTTTTTTGCGAATTTATATATACAAATCTATCATGGCCAGTATACGCCCAGGAAAAGACTGTGGAAGTGCTTCTATTCCCAAAAGAGTGAGAAATGCAATAAACCTTGAAGTAAAACTTCAAGTTTTGGACCGTTATGAGCGTGGTAAGAGCACAAGTGCTCACTCCCACCACGCTCGTCCCATGCATATTGCTCACCATATGTAGAGTGAGTAAAATGTGTTTTACATTCAGGCATTTCAAAATGAGATTTTTTATTTAGTTTTTTATTCTTGCTTTGGTTATTTTTTATTTATATTTTATCTTTGTTTACGTTTGCAGATAGAGATTCGTTCTCCCGCATCCTCCTCCTCTTCTCCCACTTTGTTAGTTATGTGCTCACCGCCACCACGCACGTCCCAGTGTATGCCTATTGCCCACCACATAATATAGTGGGTTTATTTGTTTACTGTACTGTAAATCAGTATATCTTTTACACTGTACACAATTTCTATGTTAATATAAATAACTACAGGTCTCTCTGCTTTGTTATGTACTTATGAAATATGTTTTACTTATCTTATGTGATTACCTAATTGTGTTTACGGGAAAGAGCCCAAAGCTCGTATCTTCCCGTCTCCTGATCGGTTCCATTTTAGACTTAGTGATACTTATCATACCTGTCCTTAAAACTATGGATTGAGATAGCATTAACTACCTCCTCGCTTAGCGAATTCCAATTATCAACTACTCTTACACTGAAAAAGTATTTCCTTACATCCTGCAAAGAAGTTTTCTTACGAAGCTTCAAACTATGACCTCTAGTTCTAGAGCCAGCCATATCAAAAAATCGATCCCTATCCACTCTATCATAACCATGAAGGAATTTAAAGACTGTCACCATATCCCCCCTCACTCTTCTAGCTTCGAGTGATGGTAAGTCTAATTCCCTCAGCCTCTCATCATAACTGAGATTGCGTATTTCTGGCACCAGTTTCGTGGCATGTCTTTGAACTTTTTCAAGCTTAGCTATGTGCTTTTTCAATTGCGGATTCCAAAAGGGGGCTGCATATTCGAGTTTTGGCCTCACATAGGTTACATAAATATTTCTGAACATTTCCTTGTCCATGTGCCTGAAGGCTACCCTTACATTTGATAAGAATGCATATGCTGCCCTTACTATGCCATGTATATGTATTTCTGGAGACTGCCAGTATGTTTACTCCTAGATCTCTCTCATTTTCTGTCTCTTGAAGTTGTACTCCAGCCACCGAGTAGTCAAGCTTGGGCCTTCTTGCACTTGTACCCATTCTCATTACCTTATATTTTGAAGTATTGAATTTCATTAGTGTGGGGAT
>JAXCGZ010007203.1:0-12905 GCA_037179515.1 Halocaridina rubra | reverse complement strand
GTAATGCAGAGGTATACAGTGATCCTTCGCTCTATCGAGAGAGAGAGAGAGAGAGAGAGAGAGAGAGAGAGAGAGAGAATCTAATAATAAACTTCCCTCCATTTTAAATTCACTCTCTGTTCATTTCCTGATGGAACTTTAAAAGGATGCATCTCTCTCTCTCTCTCTCTCTCTCTCTCTCTCTCTCCAACATTCTATTCTACCCAACCCCCCTAACTCCCTTTGTCCCAGCTAACTAGGGAGGGGCACTGTACACAGTTATTAAAGTAAATATACCAACAGACGTACAAACAATGATGAGCCCTTAATACCAATAATAATAATAATAATAATAATAATAATAATAATAAAAATAATAATAATAATAATAATAATAATAATCTCCACAATCATCATCAGAGGAAAATTATTGTCGCCAATAATAATAATAATAATAATAATAATAATAATAATAATAATAATAATAAGAGCTAAGGAAAATTTTTGGAATAGACATCATGAAAGTAATGCAGAGGTATACAGTGATCCTTCGCTCTATCGTGTTTCTTCCCTCGCGAATCCACTGTATCGCTTTTTTTTTTGGCAATTTTTTTTTTGGCAATTTTTTTTTTTTGGGGGGGGGTATATGCAAAAATATTAAAATATTAAAAAAAAAAAAAAATTCAGTATTTTAATTTTTTTATTGAAATTTTTTTTATTTAATTGATAAAAAAAAATTTATTTCCCAGCCTACGAATAATAAAACAGTAAGAAATAGAAAAAAAAACAAATTTGAACATGTTGCTCTGCACCATAGAAAGTACGATACCGGTATCAGCGTTTCGAAAAACGAAAAAGGGTCGCACCTACGTGAGCTAGCATATATTATAATTTCCAGTAGTTTCATGATTTTATTGATAAATAAAAAACGTATTTCATAGCCTAAGAATAATAAAACAGTAAAAAATATAAATACTAACAGTACTGCACCATGTAAAATACGATACCAGTATCAGCGTTTCGGAAAATGAAAAGGGTCGCACCTACGTGAGCTAGTACATATTGAAATTTTCATTATTTTATTGATAAAACAAGTATTTCCTAGCCTAAGAGTAATAAAACAGTAAAAAACATAAATTTAGATATATAACTCACAGTATTGCATCATGTGAAATATTATTATTCGTTTTCCGAAACGCTGATACTGGTATCGTATTTTACATGGTGCAGTACTATTAGTATTTATGTTTTTTACTATTTTTTACTGTTTTATTATTCTTAGGCTATGAAATACGTTTTTTTTTTATCAATAAAATCATGAAACTACTGGAAATTTTAATATATGCTAGCTCACGTAGGTATTGGGGTCGCACCTACGTGAGCTAGCATATATATTACAATTTCCAGTAGTTTCACGATTTTATTGATAAAAAAAACGTATTTCTTAGCCTAAGAATAATAAAACAGTAAAAAATAGTAAAAAACATAAATACTAACAGTATTGCACCATGTAAAATACAATACCGGTATCAGCGTTCCGGACAAAGGCTCGCACCTACATGAGATAGTTCATGGAATGCTATTGGCTGAAAGAGTGAGAGATCTGCATCATGGGGTCAGATTGGCTTTTTCATTGAAGTTTGGTTCTCCCACCATCTTCCATTGTCTCGCCTCACTCGTTCAGTCTAACTCAACTGTGGGCCGTTCACGTTGTGCTTATTAATACGTTTTGCCTGTGATTTTTTTACTAGCGTATTTTAACCTTTGCAATGCCTCCCAAGCATCCTTCATCTTCTAAGGCTTCTGGTAGTGAGCCTAAGCGGCAAAGGAAGATGTTAACCATAACAGATAAGGTGAAACTCTTAGATATGTTGAAAGAAGGAAAAAGGGTTACAGATGTCGGCCGCTATTTTGGCCTCAATGAATAACAGCCATTAAGCTGTTATTGGCTGCGGAATAATTTCCTCTGGCGTCTACAAACTCATTACCACCTCATTCACGGTAAGTTTACCTATCACGTATATATAAATTTACGTTGCATGCTGTTATTTATAAAGTAAAGGGTGTTCTTTTAACAGTGCAGGGAGGGCTTATACAGTAAACGTAAATATAATTGTAAAATACCTATGTACATGACTATGTCATGTCATTACCACCTCATTCACAGTAAGTTTATCTATCACTTTCACATAAATTTATGCTTGCATGCTGTTATTTATGAAGTAAATGGTGGTTTGTTAACAGTACAGGGAGGGTTTATACAGTATATACAGTGTAAACGTAAAAATAAATTAAAATATCTATGTACATATAGGGTGATCCTACTTCGCGAAAATTCTTGTCTCGCGCCGGGTCCCAGAACCAAACCTTCGCGATAAACGAAGGAACACTGTATTAAAACCCAGCAAAGAATTGGTTATTAATTACACATCTTTTATAATCCCTTCACATCTGACAGGTCATTACACTCTCCATCTCTATTTCTCTTTACTTTATGTATTCTTTGTGCCCAAGCCCGATAAAGGCTATTTTATTTATTATTCTTTGGCCCGTCCAGGTGTCACATTCAAATTTTTTTTTTTTTCCCCAAAAAATCCGAGATGCACTGAATTCGCAATAGGTGAACCGCGATATAGTGAGGGAACACTGTGTATATATATATATATATATATATATATATATATATATATATATATATACAGTCACCTCTGGAATTTATGAGAGGATAGGTTCCAAAAATGGCCGTGTAAAGCAAATTTCGCATATTTTAAAGAGTATATACCCATAAAGAATAATGTTAATAGACATAGATATGTTCCACAACTGAGTATAAAAACACTATACCAAAGAAAAAAGCTAAGTAAAACACATATCACAAGTACATAACCAAGCTAAAATACGTATGGAAGAAAGCTAAATCTAGTCATGTACAATTTCAAATATATAGATAAAAAAAAAATTAACTCACTCTATATACGGAGGACAACAGGTGCGTGGTGGCAGTGATTACAGTGCTAAGCAATAACAACTGACTGGATTATTCCATGAAAATATGGACCTAATGACCACTAACTAGAGCTTGTGCCATTGTCTTCAGTTTGGTCGGTCACTAGCCTCTACAAAATGGGATCTTCACCTTATTGGAGTGATTTTTCCACATGTCATTGTTGTATTAGTGCAACATTGAATTATGATGCTCTCTCTCTCTCTCTCTCTCTCTCTCTCTCTCTCTCTATATATATATATATATATATATATATATATATATATATATATATATATATATATATATATATATATATATATATATATATATATACCATTGCTTCTTCCCTTTCCTGACGATGGAGGCATGAAGCCTTCGAAAGTTCAAATTGCAAGTCTTCAAGAAAATTGTGTCAAAGAATCAATTTTGGACGAGAGGAATGTTACTCTTCAACTAGGATATTCGATGCATAGTCTTTCTTCAAGGCCAGCATATATTTAGCAGTTTTTTCCGTTGCCCTTCATGAATACTAAATATCAGGAGATTTCCTTCCTTACATTCATATCTACGGATTCCTCAGACAGGCACCGAGTAATAATTAAATTTAAGCTCTGGTTATTGAAGACTTACTCTTGGAAAAAGATACTTTGCCACCGTGTAAGCCGAGCTTCCCAACCATCGTGTTTTCCTAGAGGGTTTCATTTACCATTGCTTCTTCTCTTTCCTGACGATGGAGGCATGAAGTCTTCGAAAGCTCGAACTGCAAGTCTTCAAGAATATTATGTCAAAGAATCAATTCTGGACTAGAGGAATGTTACTCTTCAACTGGGATATTCGATGCATAGTCTTTCCTCAATGCCAGCATATATTTAGCAGTTTTCTCCAATGCCTTTCATGGATACTATATATATATATATATATATATATATATATATATATATATATATATATATATATATATATATATATATATATATATATATATATATATATATATATATATATATATATATATATATATAGACAGAGAGAGAGAGAGACAGACAGAAAGAGAGAGAGAGAGAGAGAGAGAGAGTCAAAAATCACAGTTGTACAAGTACAACAATGACTTATATGGAAAAAAACCCCCAATAAGGGTGAAAATCCCATTTTGTAGAGGGTACTGACTGACCACACTGCAAACAAAGGCACAAGCTCTGGATAGTGGTCACTAGGTCTATTTTACTTCCACTCAGCACCTCGTATTTTCTCGCTCGCATTTACTGCGCAGTTAAAATTTTGTTACTATTATTTTGTATACGTGCTAATCTAAATTCTCGTAGTGTAAACTCGCATAAATGGAGAAATGACCGAGTGTGTTATTACCTAATTGTGTTTACGGGAAAGAGCCCAAAGCTCGTATCTTCCCGTCTCCTCATCACTTCCATTTTGTACTTAGTGATACTTATCATACCTGTCCTTAAAACTATGGATTGAGATAGCATTAACTACCTCCTCGCTTAGCCAATTCCAATTATCAACTACTCTTACACTGAAAAAGTATTTCCTTACATACTGCAAAGAAGTTTTCTTACAAAGCTTCAAACTATGACCTCTGGTTCTAGAGCCAGCCATATCAAAATATCGATCCTTATCCACTCTATCATAACCATGAAGGAATTTAAAGCCTGTCACTATATCCCCCCTCAATCTTCTAGCTTCGAGTGATGGTAAGTCTAATTCTATCAGCCTCGCATCATAACTGAGATTGCATATTTCTGGCACCAGTTTCGTGGCATGTCTTTGAACTTTTTCAAGCTTAGCTGTGTGTGTTTTCAAGTGCAGATTCCAAAAGGGGGCTGCATATTCAAGTTATGGCCTCAAATAGGTTACATAAATATTTCTGAACATTTCCTTGTCCATGTGCCTGAAGGCTACCCTTATATTTGATAAGAAGGAATATGCTGCCCTTACTATGCCATTTATATGTATTTCTGGAGACAAATCTGCCAGTACGTTTACTCCTAGATCTCTCTCATTTTCTGTCTCTTGAAGTTGTACTCCAGCCACTGAGTAGTCAAGCTTGGGCCTTCTTGCACTTGTACCCATTCTCATTACCTTACATTTTGAAGTATTGAATTTCGTTAGCCATTTTTCTGACCACTCATGCGGACTATTTAGATATTCCTGAAGTTCTCTACCATTATTCTCGTTTCCTACTTTCTTCACAATCTTTGCATCATCTGCAAACATATTCATGAATGAATTTACAGACTCTGGTAGGTCATTTACATATACAAGGAACAAAAGTGGCCCTAAAACTGAACCCTGTGGAACTTCACTACAAACTCTTTTCAATTCAGACACTGAGTGTCTTACTTTAACCCTCTATTCCCTTCCTACTAAGTAAGTTTTTATCCATTCCAAGACATTTCCACCTATTCTAGCCATTGCTTGCAGCTTCCTAATAAGTCTCCCATGTGGAACAGTGTCAAACGCTTTCTGGAAGTCTAGGAATATGCAATCTGCACAGCCCTCTTTTCCCTGTAAGATTTGGCGTACCTCATCATAATATTCTAATAAGTTTGTTACTGTTGATCTACCTTTTCTGAAGCCATGTTGCCTCACTGTCAAAAAGTTGAAGAATTCCAAGTGAAGAGAGATATGTTTCCTCAGTAGTTTCTCCATAGCTTTGGAAACTATGCTGGTCAAGGAAACTGGTCTATAGTTCAGAGCCGTATCCCTTCTTCCTTTTTGAAGATAGGTATCACGTTTGCTTGTTTCCAGCATCTTGGATTCTCCCCGGACTCCAGTGATTTTTTAAACATGATACTTAGTGCCAATGATATTGAGTTTGAGCATTTTTTAAGTACATGAGGGGATATATCATCAGGACCTGTAGCCTTAAGAACATCTAACTCCATCAGCGCTTTGCATACCTTTGTGGCTGTAAGGTTGATGTTCTCTAATATCGGCCCTTGAGCTTCTATCACTGCAATCTGAGGGGGTGGGGTATTTTCTACTGTAAATACTGACTGAAACTCCTTGTTCAATTCTTTGCAGATCTCTTCATCCGTCTCAGTGATGCTTCCATCCGCTCTCTTAAGCCTTAAAACCTGTTCTTTTACCTTCAGTTTTCCTCTGATAAAGTTGTGGAAAAGCTTGGGATTTTCTTTAGCCTTCCTGGTGATGTCCCTCTCATAGTCTCTCTCTGCCTCTCTTCTTTTACTTAGGTAATCATTTCTTGCTCTTTTGTAGGTTTGCCAGGCATTTATGTTTTTTCTCCTCCTATACCTCTTCCAGCATTTGTCTCTCCACTCCTTAGCTCTTTTACACTCATTATCGAACCAATTCTCTCTGGCATGAATTACACCTACTTTGGTAACAGGTATGCAGCAATCTACTATCTTCCCATATTTCTCACAAAATATGTCGTACATTTCTTGTACAGATTTGTTGTAAAATAAGGTTCTCCAGTCAATAACTGCAAAAAGCTCATTCATTTTGATATAATCTCCTTTTGGATAGTTCCTCCTCATGTCCTCAGTGCCTCTACTCTCAGGAAGAATATCTTCAATGATATACTCCATCAACAACACACAGTGGTCACTCTTTCCAATTGGTGGTTCATACTCAATTTTTTCAATATCCAACACATTATCTGTGAATACTAGATCAAGTAGTGATGGCTCATCCCCACCCCTGGCCCTCGTTGGTTCTATTACAAGTTGGTGCAGGGAATTCCCTTGTACGCAATCTAGGAATCTTGAACCGAATGAGTCCTTACCACTGCGTGGGTCAAGATTTATCCACTCTATCTCTTTATGATTACAATCTCCCATAATCAAAATCCTATATTTTCTCTCCCGTGCCATGTTAACAACTGAGTTTATGACTTCAACAGTACCTATATGACTTTCCTCATAAACTTCTAGCCTATTTTGGTTCCTTGCTGGGTATATACAACAGTTATTATAATGCTCTTTGACCCAGTATTTATGCAAAGCAACAAGAAATTCCTTGAACTCACTTTCTATAGCCAAGTTTTTATCTTCAACTTGAATCCTTTCACTTATGAGCAGTGCTATCCCTCCACCAGTCCTCTCAGATCTTTCAACCCTTAATATTCTGAAGCCCTTAGGAAAAACTGTGACACTGCTTATGTCTCTGTAATTGCTACTATATCTGCCTTACTGTTGTGAAACCTATCTTTTAATTCTACTGCCTTACCAGCTAATCCATCAGCATTTGTGTGATTACCTAATTGTGTTTACGGGAAAGAGCCCAAAGCTCGTATCTTCCCGTCTCCTCATCGGTTCCATTTTATACTTAGTGATACTTATCATACCTGTCCTTAAAACTATGGATTGAGATGGCATTAACTACCTCCTCGCTTAGCGAATTCCAATTATCAACTACTCTTACACTGAAAAAGTATTTCCTTACATCCTGCAAAGAAGTTTTCTTACAAAGCTTCAAACTATGACCTCTAGTTCTAGAGCCAGCCATATCAAAATATCGATCCCTATCCACTCTATCATAACCATGAAGGAATTTAAAGACTGTCACCATATCCCCCCTCACTCTTCTAGCTTCGAGTGATGGTAAGTCTAATTTCCTCAGCCTCTCATCATACCTGAGATTGCGTATTTCTGGCACCAGTTTCGTGGCATGTCTTTGAACTTTTTCAAGCTTAGCTATGTGCTTTTTTGAGTGCGGATTCCAAAAGGGGGCTGCATATTCGAGTTTTGGCCTCACATTGGTTACATAAATATTTCTGAACATTTCCTTGTCCATGTGCCTGAAGGCTACCCTTACATTTGATAAGAATGCATATGCTGCCCTTACTATGCCACTTATATGTATTTCTGGAGACAAATCTGCCAGTATGTTTACTCCTAGATCTCTCTCATTTTCTGTCTCTTGAAGTTGTACTCCAGCCACCGAGTAGTCAAGCTTGGGCCTTCTTGCACTTGTACCCATTCTCATTACCTTACATTTTGAAGCATTGAATTTCATTAGCCACTTTTCTGACCACTCATGCAGATTATTTAGATCCTCCTGAAGTTCTCTACCATTGTTCTCGTTTTTTACTTTCTTCACAATCTTTGCATCATCTGCAAACATATTCATGAATGAATTTACAGACTCTGGTAGGTCATTTACATATACAAGGAACAAAAGTGGCCCTAAAACTGAACCCTGTGGAACTTCACTACTAACTCTTCTCCATTCAGACACTGAGTGTCTTACTCTAACCCTCTGTTCCCTTCCTTCTAAGTAAGTTTTTATCCATTCCAAAACATTTCCACCTATTCTAGCCATTGATTGCAGCTTCCTAATAAGTCTCCCATGTGGAACAGTGTCAAATGCTTTCTGGAAGTCTAGGAATATGCAATCTGCACAGCCCTCTCTTTCCTGTAAGATTTGGCTTACCTCATCATAAAATTCTAATAAGTTTGTTACTGTTGATCTACCTTCTCTGAAGCCATGTTGCCTCACTGACAAAAAGTTGAAGGATTCCAAGTGAAGAGAGATATGTTTCCTTAGTAGTTTCTCCATAACTTTGCAAACTATACTGGTCAAGGAAACTGGTCTATAGTTCAGAGCCGTATCCCTCCTTCCCTTTTTGAAGATAGGTATCACATTTGCTTGTATCCAGCATCTTGGAATCTCCCCCGACTCCAGTGACTCCTTAAATATGATACTTAGTGCCACTGATATTGTGTTTGCGCATTTTTTAAGCACATGAGGGGATATGTCATCAGGACCTGTAGCTTTATGAACATCTAAATCCATCAGCGCTTTGCATACCTCTGTGGCTGTAAGGTTGATGTTCTCTAATACCGGCCCTCGAGCTTCTATCACTGCAATCTGAGGGGGTGGAGTATTTTCTACTGTAAATACTGACTGAAACTCCTTGTTCAATTCTTTGCAGATCTCTTCATCCGTCTCAGTGATGCTTCCATCCGCTCTCTTTAGCCTTAAAACCAGTTCTTTTACCTTCAGTTTTCCTCTGATAAAGCTGTGGAAAAGCTTGGGATTTTCTTTAGCCTTCCTGGTGATATCCCTCTCATAGTCTCTCTCTGCCTCTCTCCTTTTACTTAGGTAGTCCTTTTTTGCTCTTTTGTAGGTTTGCCAGGCATTTATGTTTTTTCTCCTCCTATACCTTTTCCAGCATTTGTCTCTCCACTCCTTAGCTCTTTTACACCCATTATCGAACCATTTCTCTCTGGCATGAATTACACCTACTTTGGTGACAGGTATGCAGCAATCTACTATCTTCCCATATTTCTCACAAAAGAGGTCATACATTTCTTGTACAGATTTGTTGTAAAATAAGGTTCTCCAGTCAATAACTGCAAAAAGCTCATTCATTTTTATGTAATCTCCTTTCGGATAATTCCTCCTCATGTCCTCAGTGCCCCTACTCTCAGGAAGAATATCTTCAATGATATACTCCATCAACAACACACAGTGGTCACTCTTTCCAATTGGTGGTTCATACTCAATTTTTTCAATATCCAACACATTATCTGTGAACACTAGATCAAGGCCCCATCCCCTGATCTTCTGTCATTATCTTCTTTATCTCCCCTTTGTTTGGAAGAACTCTGAAATGAAAATTTTTCTTCTCTTCTTCATTTCTTTCCTCATTTAACCTTCTTGCCTCTTTGCCATCTCTTCCTGTGTTCTGTATCGTCTAATGAACACTTCTTTGAATTCTTGAAGGTCTTTTGGATTTTTTTTTTCATCAATATTTCTCTACATGTTTCCCCTCTCCCAAAGGTTATTTTTGTTGGTCTCTGCTTTCCTTCCCACGAATATTTGCCTAGTTGGTGAATGCTTACAATATCCTCTGGACCACAAACTACCCCAAGCTTTCTTATCAGATCTACAACCCTAGCTTTATTTTCTTTAAGTCTCCCCTGCCATGTTGGCTCCTGGGATTCGCTTATGCCTGAGATTACCACTGTCTTCTCTTTATCAAGTGCCTCTTTAATCAGTGGATTTGCCCTTTCCATCACAACGTCTTTCATTTTTTCAATTACTGTCTCTTTATAGTCAACTGTTTGTATGTTTTCCAGTGCCACCACCTTTACAGTGTCTTTTACTGCCACATTCCCCTTTAGTGCATCAGCAAAGGAAGTTTTCATGGCATCATGTTCCATATATATATATATATATATATATATATATATATATATATATATATATATATATATATATATATATATAGTGATCCCCCATTATCGCGAGGGTTCGGTTCCGGGACCCGGCGCGAGACAGGAAAATCGCGGAGTATCATCAGCCTATATGTACATAGATATTTTAATTTATTTTTACGTTTACACCATATAAACTGTATAAACCCTCCTTGTACTGTTAACAAACCACCCTTTACTTCATAAATAGCAGCATGCAGGCGTAAATTTACATGACATACCCATGTACATAGGTATTTTACAATTATTTTTACGTTTAATGTATAAACCCTCCCTGCACTGTTAAAAAACCACCCTTTACTTTATAAATAACAGCATGCAATGTAAATTTATATGTACGTGATAGGTAAACTTACCTTATCTGTTATGGTTAACATTTTCCTTTGCCGCTTAGGCTCACTACAAGAAGCCTTATAAGATAAAGGATGCTTGGGAGGCATTGCAAAGGTTAAAATATGCAAATAAAAAAATCACAAGCAAAACGTATTAATAAGCACAACTTGAACGGCGCACACGTGAGTTAGACTGAACGAGTGAGGCGAGACAATGGAAGATGGTGGAAGCCTTTGTCCGAAACGCTGAGAGCGTTATCGTATTTTACATGTTGCAATACTGTTAGTATTTATGGTTTTTACTATTTTTTACTGTTTTATTATTCTTAGGCTAAGAAATACGTTTTTTTTATCAATAAAATCATGAAACTACTGGAAATATAAATATATATGCTAGCTCACGTAGCTGCGACCCCAATACATTGTACGCTATCGGACACAAGCAAAACGTTTAATAAGCTCAACATGAACGGCGCACACGTGAGTTAGACTGAAAGAGCCTTTGTCAGAAACGCTGATAGCGGTATTGTATTTTACATGTTGCAATACTGTTAGTATTTATGTTTTTTACTATTTTTTACTGTTTTATTATTCTTAGGCTATGAAATACGTTTTTTTCATCAATAAAATCATGAAACTACTGGAAATATTAATATATATGCTAGCTCACATAGCTGCGACCCCAATACATTGCACGCTATCGGACACTATTTCGCATGATGCAATACTGTGAGTTATACTGTACGTACGTATATCTAATTTATGTTTTTTACTATTTTTTACTGTTTTATTATTCGTAACTGGGAAATAATTTTTTTTATCAGTTAGATAATGAAATATATTTTTTTCAATAAAAAAATGAAATTATTGAGAATTTTTATTTTTTTAATATTCTAATATTTTTGCATATACCCAAAAAATAAAATAATAATTTGCCAAAAGAAAAACCGTGGTACAGTGAAAACGCAAACCAAGAAACGCGATCCAGCGGGGGATCACTGTGTGTATATATATATATATATATATATATATATATATATATATATATATATATATATATATATATATATATATATATATATATATATATATGAATCATTTTTTACCCCGACCGGGACTCGAACCTAGGACTTATAATTACTAAGTCCTAGGTTCGAGTCCCGGTCAGGGTACAAAAAATTATTCATGTTTTCACATATGTAATGTGCTTGCTTGGTTATATATATATATATATATATATATATATATATATATATATATATATATATATATATATATATATATATATATATATATATATATATATATATATATATACAGTGTTACCCCAGTTATTCGCGCTTCCTGGTTCGCTTTCTCACTCTATCGCGTCTTTTTTTGGGATAAATTATTATTTTATTTCATTGGTATATGCAAAAATATTAAAATATTAAAACAAAAATTCTCAGTATTTTAATTTTTTTTTTTATTGAAAAAAAAAAAAACATTTCATTATCTAATTGATAAAAAAAAATTATTTCCCAGCCTACGAATAATAAAACAGTAAAAAATAGCAAAAAACACAAATGTAGATAGATAGATAGATAGATACGTTTATTGACCACCTCTTTTGAAAAGTACAGTATAATCTTTACACAAGGAATATTTGGTCCAAATTACAGTGAATAAATACAATACATTTTGTACAATCATCATATAAGTAGATGAATTTTAAATTAATATACATTGTACTAATAACTGAATGATATACGTACGTACAGTATAACTCACAGTATTGCATCATACGAAATAGTGTTCGATAGCGTACAATGTATTGGGGTCGCAGCTACGTGAGCTAGCATATACATTTATATTTCCAGTAGTTTCATGATTTTATTGATAAAAAAACGTATTTATTAGCCTAAGAATAATAAAACAGTAAAAAATAGTAAAAAACATAAATACTAACAGTATTGCAACATGTAAAATACGATACCGCTATCAGCGTTTTGGACAAAGACTCCTTCAGTCTAACTCACGTTTTGCTTGTGTTCGATAGCGTACAATGTATTGGGGTCGAAGCTACGTGAGCTAGCATATATATTTATATTTCCAGTAGTTTCATGATTTTATTGATAAAAAAAAAACATATTTCTTAGCCTAAGAATACTATAACAGTAAAAAATAGTAAAAAACATAAATACTAACAGTATTGCAACATGTAAAATACGATACCGCTATCAGCGTTTCGGACAAAGGCTTCCACCATCTTCCATTGTCTTGCCTCACTCGTGTGCGCCATTCATGTTGTGCTTATTATTATTAATATGTTTTGCTTGTGATTTTTTTACTCGCATATTTTAACCTTTGCAATGCCTCCCAAGCATCCTTCATATTCTAAGGCTTCTTGTAGAGAGCCTAAGC
>JAXCGZ010007202.1:0-12957 GCA_037179515.1 Halocaridina rubra | reverse complement strand
AATAAATATATATATATATATATATATATATATATATATATATATATATATATATATATATATATATATATATATATATATATATATATATATATATATATATATATATATATATATATATATATATATATATATATATATATATATATATATATATATATATATATATATAAGCAAAATTACAAGAATATAAACAACTTTCATTTAAAAAAAAATACAAGAATACAACAAATACAAAATTACAGGTAAAAGAGAAAATTGAAAAATGCTTGGCTAGGGATCGTCAATGTCTTTATTGGGGTGTCAGTATTTAAAGTAGTCAGGAGCTGATAAAACATGCCGAGCGATGTCTAGCTGCTTAAATATTTTATCTCACTGTAGATTTTGCAATATGAAAGAAAAGCATTGTGAACCCTCTGTTCATCCCTGCAAATCATTCGATGTTAAGATCCACTGCCTCAAAATGCGGTAGACCTTTACTTAAAATCGAATAACCTTTAGGTAAACTCTTCGTTGTGAATTTTCTTTCTGGTTCCTCTTCTTTTATTCCCAATTCTGCCTTCTATTCTCCTTCCAAAGTGATTACTGTATTGTAATTCTTCATTTGCTAGTTCTCTGACTTCTTGGTCAAACAACTCCTCAAAATCTTTCAATTAACAATCCAAAGTCTTTTGCAAATTTTAGCACTCTTTCATGCATCACTACCACATCAGTTTATTATCAAATCCATCAAAAATATTCTCAAACTGCATAACACATTTTTTTTTATATTAAATTCATAAATTTCTTCATCACAGCCTCCCAAGCAGTGCTGATATTTTAAACGCTGTAATGTCCCTTAGAGAAGTTTTGCATTGAGAGCTCTAGATCAGCAACTGTAACCACTATGGCCTTGGCAAAGCCGATTTGAAGATATTTGTCCCTGAACGCAGCGCTCTAACCTTGGTCTGGATGAGTGGAGTATTATTTGATGATTAGCTAAATGAGATAGATGTCTAAGTGCATTATCCACTATCAGCAAAATCTGGAGAGAAATTCCTCTCTCCTTACAATATTTCTGAAATTGAACAATAACTGAATTGGAAATCAGTCTTTGAAGTAATGGGCAGCATGTGCTTATTTACATTCTTAAACACCCGCTGGTATTCAGAATGATAAACCAGGCAAGGCTTGACTTTAATATCTGCAATGTTCCTGCCAAGTAGCAAAGTCAGCCTATCCTTAAGTGTATCAAATCCAAGCATGCTTTTGGATTCTTTGTGGATGCAAATGTGTTCTGGCATTCAGTTTTCAAACAATCCTGTTTCAACCACATTAAAAATTTGCTTTACTTGATACCATTTTTCCATAATTGTTATCTAGACTGTCCATAAACTCTTTCAGTTCCTTACTCATCTGCACTTGCTGCTTCTCCAGTCACTTGACCATTAAGAACTTCGAACCTTTTCTTACTCTATTGAGCCACCCAGTATCTGATGCAAATTTTTGAGGGCTGTCTTGCATGATCAAGCTCCTCCAAAGTCTGATATAGATTTTTAAACTTCATCTGCACTGCAAAATGACTTAGTGGGGTGCAATTCGGGATTTAATATTCCATCCAAATATGCAACAAAATCTCCATTTTTGAGTGGGACATGTCCATTGCTCCATTATTACAGTCGATTGCATGGGTACCGAAAGTCTCACAGCTTCACAATTTTTCTCTCTGTCTTTTATAATCATCGACACAGGAAAGTGTGATAGCATGAAAATAAATGTAATCATATTCACTTTCTTTGGTCCTTCATACTGTCTACTTACATTCATTTTCATGTCTAGACTGACGGACTTTCTCTCCATCTCAGCAAGTTTAGGAGTGGAATAGAGACAATTTCCTCTTCGTAGACATCATGGGGATTTTAAAGAATAACTGTTAAAACACAAACGAATGTCATACTGAGATGCAAGTGTTGCTGAAAAAGAAACTCTGTTATAGCGCAGATGGGAAACAATGGCGTTACCAGATGTGGCACAATACTGGCCAGATGTAAAGTACTTATTCGCAGTCACAGGCGAAATGCTGAACAGTTGCAAGTTGACAACTAACTATGCAGCATATGCAGTTGAGTAGCAACTAGTGATATCTTCAATAAATTTTTCAGCCATCACCAAATAAACAAAAAATAATGTCTCAATATTTTTGGCGAATTGTTTTTTTCATATTTTGTTAAAAATTTTAATAAACTGATTTAAGATATATACACTTAGCAAAGTACTGCACTGTATAATACCGTTTTCTGTGAAAATCATGCAAAGAGGATCTATTTTAAAATATTTAACTGGTCTATACCTGGTATCCATCAAAATGCTATTAAATAACTAAGTCATATTAAGTAAATAAAGAAACCACCATCACAAAACCATTTACATTTCTACTGTAAACTACGGCAAAGATTAAAGCTAAACACCTAAAATAGTACAAGAAATTTACTCGTACCTTGCTGCTATAACAATATTTGCACCGAGAGAGCTAAGCATGGTAGCCATTCCTTTACCCAATCCAGTCCCACCACCAGTAATAAATACCGTTTTTCCTTTGAACGAGTCTTTGGGTAACATGGGTGTTCTCATGACAGGGAAATGTTTAGCCTGGGGTCCCTCTTCCCTCATAACATTTGAGACATGGAGAGCTCGTGCATGCTGAAAGTTAAAACCTTCTTAGGATTATTTTTAAATTAAAAAAAAACTCTGATGAAGGGCATTCATTTGAGTTTCCATGCAGCCCATCAAGTCTCTCTCTCTTTGGTCGAAGTATAAATAACTTTAAATCAAGTTAATATAGTAAATACCCATGTATATGAGAATATAGTTATCTAATTAATACAGCAGTCATTTACATATTATCTATGTACAGTATTGGTAAAATAATGTTCTAATTATATGCGAGGTGTTCCTTCTCAATACCTGGCCTAAATAGCTTGCTAAAAGGGAGTAGTCTTTGTTGGCAATACCGATGCAAGTAGTAGCATAACCTATTAATATATGACATTAACCTCCAAACTGAAATCAGAAATTTTCTAAAGGGTACCAATTTACTAGTCAAATGCACGATCATGATATCATAGAACAGTTTCTCAAAGTGGTTATATAATCAGTATGTTATAGATGAATGGTTTCATGGAACAATGAAATTCATTACTTCACACCCTGAATGAGGTTCAATAGAGGCCAACATTAATGAGGGTGACAGCTGCACATTACTTGATTTCAAAATAAGACAAGGGCTGAAGCCACGTAAGATGTGATTGACCTAAGAAGGGGCACCTGAAGTATGCTATTCTATCTATCTACCTTGGCTGTTTCCCCCTTTAATTTGGGGGTAGCCGACATCAAAGAAAGAAAACAATAAGGGGATTACTTTGCTCTATGGGAATGACGAGGGAGCTAGCGACCGTTTAGATGGCACTGCTGGAGTGCCACAGCCCATCCTCCCGGCTCTTCCACAACCTGTGTCGCTTCACAACTGCCAACTCCCCTACTGCCCCTACCACAGGGCTACAAGCAGTTACCTAAAAATTCTTCTACAGGTGATGTTTATTCTCGTACAAAGCACAAAACACCCAATGAGATTATAAGCCCAATGATTCCCACCATTATAAGGTTACAGTGAGCTATGAATCTGGCACTGTATTAAACTATAACTGAATTCAAGACTTCTCTATTGAATACAGAGTCAATAGTTCTCAGTCCTAACATTAGTATAGCTATATTTTAATCTCTAGATCAAAAATTAATTTAATCATTGGTGTAAACAGTATATGGCACATGGAGTTCAAGATCAGTTCTCATGGGGGAAATATCCTTTTTGTGTACGTATACTCAACATGACAAAGTGGGTTGGGGACCGAACAAACAGGTTATCTATCTAAGCATATACCTCAAGTAGTCACCGTGGCTCAAGTGGTAGCATCAGCGACTCTGAGGCATCAGCCCCATAACGGTCTGAGGTTAGCAAGGGCATGCACTCAGGGTAACGATTACATCTGCCAAAACAAGTCCTTCGCAAGAAGGCAACCGTCCTAGCCCTTGGTTGAAAAGGGAGTCCATGATGTAAAACCGGAACAATCTCTAAGCATATACCTCAGATTTCTTGTTCTCATTAATTTCCTTCTGCTTTGAAAAAAAATTAATTGTTTTTATCATGTTTTTGCAATGAATAAGCACTGTCACTTCAAATTACATAATATATATATATATATATATATATATATATATATATATATATATATATATATATATATATATATATATATATATATATATATATATATATATATATATATATATTATATCATAGATGATGACTGATTCGGTTTTAAGTCTCGAACTCCCTTTTCTACTAATGGCTAGGACAGATGCCTTCTAGCGAAGGACTTGTTTTGGCACGTGTAATCGTTACCCTGAGTGTATGCCCTTACTAACCTCAGTTCGTGACGGGGCGCGAACCCTCGACCAGCCGACACAGAGTCACGGACGCTACCATTTAGCCACAGAAGAAGCATGAACGACCACTTGTTCCAGGTCCCTTACCTGTGGACCAAACCATTTCATTAGATACCAATAACATACCCAACTAGATACACACTTGTAAAAACAGTATTTGAAGCAAATAACACCAAAACTTCCAAAAGACACAAAGACAAATTCACGGGTATTTTTCTCTAAATCTGCAACTCCTACAAATACCCCCACCTTGAATGACTACAATAGTAAACACCCTTTGGCATGTTAATACATAAATACCACAACTCAGTTATGCATAAAACTTATATACAATTTGACATATTGTTTATAAGCTTTGAAAACAAAACATAAATAATAGAAATACTGACATAATATTAGGTTACATGGGACTGTTAGATTGTTTTTTGCTTATGCTTAGGTGCTGCATTAGAAACCCTAATGGCACTGTAAAAGGAGTATATTTATTGGTTAAGATTCGTTTTATGCACCCCTTCAATTTTGGATTTACCTATTTTTCTGATAACTTTTGAAGTGTCTTGAATTAATTTGATAATTCTTTTTTGTCGGAAGTCACTGTTTATTGGGTTAGAGCATATATTGGTAGGTGGCGGTGGGTAAATAACCAAATCTAATAAAACCTAACCAAGCCTAACCTAGCCTAATCCAGCTCACCTAACTCAAATCCAAAGCCTTTGAGACCTTAAGAGGGTGAATTTGGATGCTTATACAGTAGCACGGGACATTTCAGGCAGTGGTGGCATCAATGAATTTTCTTGGATAGGCTATGTCTTTGTGTCTTGAGGAATCTTAGGTGTTATTTCCTTATAATGCCGTTGTTGCAAGTGTATACTAAATTGGCTTTGTTTATTGGTAACTAATGAAAGGGATTGGTCCACTAGGCCGGAACATGGAAAAGTGATAATTTATTCTCAGCCAAATATCTTAAAAAAATAAATAAATAAAAAATAAATAAATAAATAGATAAATAAAAAAATATATTATATATATAATAATAATAATAATAATAATAATAATAATAATAATAATAATAATAATAATAATATGTCCCTTTATCTAATAACATACAAGGTTTACTCCTTCCAAAATCAAGTTTTTTCTTTTCTTTTTCAAAAATATATCCGTTAGCTTGGGTTCCTTCCATTCTTTTTTTTTTTATAAATACCTTTAAAAAAGAAAACCAAGGCACAACTACCCTCAATTTAAACTTGACATTGTACATTACTGCCAAAATTGAAGTAAATACTAAGAAATTTGCGTGTCCAGGACCAAGGTCGGTAAAAGAAAAGAAAAAAAAATTGTGAAAAAAAAAATTATGAATCTGCCGATTCATGATGATAATATCCAATGGAGGAACTTTTAAAGTTTAAATATATCCACTCCTAATATTAAAACACTCCATATTACCACACTAAAATCCTGCCTGGGCCTCAAACATCGAAGTAACTCGGCGCCAACTCTTGACATCGCCATTGTAGAGCAGAATACGAGATAAAATACTGAAGTCAGAAGTCCGAGTTAGACTGCTTATTAATCACTCACGTCCCTCGAGTTCCCTTCATGAAATCCCCTGAAGGTGGCCACGAGAAAGCCCTTAGAACTAACCACCAATAAAAAACAGAATTTTAATCCGACGATAACATCCACTTCATAGATTACAATGTACTCTCAAGGTACATCACTCTCGTAGTCATAATGAATCAAACATTATTACATTAAGCAAGAGATAAACAAAACAAATATTGTTTATCACGCTACTGAATCTACTCTTGCGAAGGACTTGTTCTGGCAGATGTAATCGTTACCCTGAGTGCATGCCCTTGCTAACCTCAGACCTGGATATAGTTGGCTTTTTATCACAGCATTTTTAATGCATATTGAATCTGTATATATACGAGCCATTATAAAATTCTGGACATCATCATATAAGCAATATCATTTAATTTAACATATAAACTTTTCTCTTTTAGGCAGTCAACCCCTCTCCGTTTTTTTTTTTTTTAAACATAGTACTCTCTATCTTTTGGAAAAAACTGATGCACAAAGTAATTTATAAGTTATTTGTTTTCCTTTGATGGAATTACTATATCTATATATACCGATGTTGTAGAGAATATCCTATACATTATCACCACCTTCGATCTTATAACCCCCTATGTTTGGAAATCCTGACTGACACGACTTCGGTAGAGGCCTACAAACGATCTCGAAATTAAATCCCCTACCCAATAAATGGCAAAATATAACTAATGTCACATTCATTAGTTTGCAAGAAAATATTTATAAGGGGTCTTGTATTGTTTCTATGTGAAATTATTAATTAAACTCTCCTAACCTTACATTAAAAATTCCTCATCCTGAGGGATTAATTTTCTAACATAAATTCCACCTACGAGTGTTCTACTAAAATGAGCTCATTATTCATGACTCATGTAGGAAAGAGTATTGTTAGAAACAGATTTATCCGTAGTTATCTATCCAGAAAACCTAGCTATCAACAACAAACAGTCATGGGACTAGTAATTAAGCTCATATATCTTCTTAATTCATGGATCTTTAACGCACGTTCTTCCACACGAGTGATCCATCTGACATCAGAGTGTCCTGCTTGACTAGGCAAGAACAACTATTTAATAACTTGTTATTTAACTTATGATACACAGTCAAGAGTCATGGTAGCAATTGTCTTTGTAAAGTTTCAGCCACGAACGACTTCACACGCGTCAAAGGTATGCAGTATGACAATGAATGAACTCCTAGCCAAAGTTGGAAAGATTAAAATCTTTTCAAAAATTGATCGTAAAAATGCAGAATTACATGTGTCACTTGATGATGAGAGAGAAAAGTTGCCTGTAATAAACTCATAAGGGTTAAAAAAAAATTTACCTTGCATCATCACCTTCCATTTTTCAAAGATTTATTTCCCAAGTACTGCAGTACATTGATGGTGTTGTGGCATTTCTTGATGATATTCTGACTGGAGGCAAGACAGTAGAAGTGCATAATAGGAGACTAAAGAGAGTTTAGAGGGCTTGTCAAAAGCATAACGTAGCTATAAATAATAAGTTTTTAATCTTAATACTATTGAGTATTGGGGCTATCTTAGTTCTGGTGATAGAATTTAACCTTCTCCAAATAAACCTGCTACTATTTTAGATGCACTCCATTCAAGGCCTGTCAGTGATGTGCTGTTCTATTAAAGAAGGTAACCAATTACAATAGATTTGTTAATCATCTTCGAGTGTCCGGACTCCTTTATGTGATTTATTAAAGAATGGTGACAAATTCAAGTGGTCTTCAATAGAGACTAATGTTCTGAGTAAAGTCAAAGCAGTGTTATACAGCTCTGTCTTGTTTGCTAATTTTGATGGAAATCAGCCTGTTATTTTGGAAATGGATGCTTCTCCTGTGGAGGGTGGTTGCGTGTTAATGCAAGAGATGAAGGTTATTACAAAGCTAGTATATTTTGCTAGCAAAAAAAACTTTCTCATGCAGACTTAAATTACTCCCAATTGGGCAAGGAAGCTCTTCCCTTGGTTTATGTTGTAACAAAGCTTAAATATTTTTTGCTGGTTCGTAAATTTGTGATTGAAACTGATAACAATCCCTTGCTTGCACTGTTTAGATGGACAAAACAGATTCTGATAAATGCCAAACACAGAGTGCAGTGCTGGACATTTCTTTTGTCCCAATATAATTATGATTTAACATTTAAAGCGGGAATGACAATGCTGTGGCTGATGCACTGAGTAGTTTGCCAGTGCCGAATTTTGAATTGGATCCTGGTACCTGTTATGATATAAGTGATCTAATCCTTTATTGATAATAAGGTTATTCCCTTTATCGCACCTCTTTTGTTTTCATTGTATTTCTACCTATTTGGTTTCTAATGTTTATATTGATTGAGCCGACCGGCACACATCTTGCAACAATAAACTGGAAGCCATGATATACGCTCATTATTAATACAAACCTTTACATTTGGCGACGAGTAAACCCTTCATGGATATGGGAAACCTCTTGAGTTTGGTTATATTACTGGCTTAAATAGATTCGCCTTGCAAGATTTCTGGTAGGTGCCAAATGTTTTGCTTGCCGACGCCAGGATTAGGCTACCATGGTTATGCCTAATTGGTTCCTGGATTGATGCTGCGTGATTCACCTCGACTAGGCTAGTGTTGGATTTAAGCCTAGGTGTCCTGTATGATGTTGCTGCAGTTTTGGGCGCATGTTTCTTCAAGCCTAGCATACGTTTTTGCTACCCTAGCATATCGAATTGTCGGTTGTTTGGGTGCTACATTAGCCTAAGTGTTTGTGGATACTGGTAATATTACAGAATAGGTCCGCAATGTCGTCGTCGTTGAATCAGATTAGAATTGATTGTTTTAATCCATCGAAAATTTCCTTGGAATTATGGCTAAGCCTATTAGAGGCACATTTTAGTCATTTAAATGTCACTGAGGCTGACGAGAAAAAAAATCTCCTGCTTGTGTCATTGGGTACTGATGTTTTTAGTGTTTTAGGCAATCTTTGTGCTCCTGATTTGCCCCACACAAAGTCTTATGCAGACTTGGTTCAGTTATTGAAAGGTCATTTTATTGTTACGCCTTCTTATCACAGAAGTTTGCTAGCCTTCCAGCAAAGAAAAAAAAGGAAGGATGAGAGTGTAAAAGAATTGTATGCTGATTTAAAGGCTCTAGCAAAGCATTGTAATTTTGGCAACCAATTTGATGGTAGAGTAAGAGATCAGTTATTTATGGCTGTAGATGCTGAAGTTTATTTTTCAAATATAGTGGCTCTCAACATAGATCTCCAAGCAATGACCTCTCAGGCTATTTTGGAGAGAATTTTGAACATGGAAAAAGCATTTGTAAGTGAGAAAGATGAGGTTCAGTCAAAGGTTCAGGTTGTAAGAAGAAAATATGTAGATTTATCTTGTCAACATTGTGGTTCCTCTCATGACAGCTTTTATTGTAGATTTAAGCATTTATCATGTTATAATTGTCATAAAAAGGGTCATTTACAGAAGGTTTGTAAAGAAGCCAAAAGAGAGAGTGGTTATAGTACAGCTAAAGGTTCAAATAGACCAAGCAAGAAAGATTTTAGGAGTAAACCTAAGTTTAATAGTAGGAAAACTGTAAAGATTGTGAATGATCAAGATGTATCATTAAGTGATAATGATGATGAGGATGATAAAGTGTTAACTGTCAGAGATAAAATCTATGCTGTTCATGCTGAACAATTTTATTTTTCTGTTAATAAGATCCAAGTTCCTTTTGAGGTTGATAGTGGTGCTACTGTTTCAACTTTGAATAAAGATTGGGTTGAGAAGTTGAATTTGAAAGTTGAACAATGTAAGAAACCCTTACAGGCTTATGATGATTTTAAAATAAAGGTTTTGGGAAAAGTGGTTGCTCCTGTTGTGTATAATGGATATAATGTATCACAAGTCTTTTATGTTGTTGGTTCAAAGAATACAAATTTATGTGGTAAAAATCTAATGAAACAAGTTGGTATTTATTTAGCAGGATTAGATGGAAGTACCAAGGTTAACAATGTTCATAATGTAAGTGTTGAACAAGTGTTTGAAGATTATAATGTTAATGTAAGCAAACCTATTTCTAGCATTGTAGCTAAAATTCATATAAAGAGTGATGCTATTCCAAAGTTTGTAAAAGCACGTACTGTTCCATTTTACCATAAAGAGATGGTTGAAGAGGCCATTGATAAACTTGTAAGTGAAAATATTATAGAATCTGTATCTCATAGTGAATGGGCTGCGCCTATTGTACCTGTGTTAAAAGAGAATAAGAAAGAAATTCGCATATGTGCAGATTTTAAGCATTTGAATAAGCAAATACAATGTGATAAATACCCCTTGCCTAAGATTGATGAACTTTTGTGCAGTGTTGGCAAAGGCAAAATTTTTTCTAAGATTGATTTGAAGAATGCATATTTGCAAATACCTGTTGAAGAACAAAGTCAAGAGTTTTTAGTTATTAATACACACAAAGGAATGTATAAATACAAGAGGTTGCCCTTTGGCTTGTCCTCTTCTCCTGGTATTTTTCAAAGATTTATTTCACAGATCTTATGTAATATTGATGGTGTTGCTGCATATATGGATGATATAGTTGTCAGTGGTGAAACTAAAGATGAGCATGATGAGAGACTCAAGAAAGTTTTAAATGTGTTGCAATCTCATAATGTACAGATAAATAAGAGTAAAACAGTTTTAAATATGGAATGTATTGAATATTTAGGTTACTGTATATCAAGTGAAGGAATAAAACCATCCCCAAAGAAGGTTAAAGCAATTTTGGATGCTCCTTGTCCTACCTCAGTAGCAGAGGTCCACTCATTTTTAGGGATGATTACATTTTACTGTAGATTTATTAAGAATTTTTCAACTAAATCAGCTCCATTGTATGATTTACTGAAAAAAGGTGCCAAGTTTGAATGGACAAAGATTGAACAGAATGCATTTAAATGTCTTAAACAAGATTTTGTAGACTCTAAAGTATTAGTAAATTTTGATGGGTCATATCCCTTGATTGTAGAAGTTGATGCTTCACCTGTTGGTGTAGGATGTGTGTTATTGCAAAAGGTCAATGGAGTAGAAAGACCTATTTATTTTGCAAGTAAGAAATTGAGTAGTGCTGAGATGAAATATTCACAGTTGGATAAAGAAGGATTGTCTTTGATTTTCGCTGTCAAAAGATTTAGATATTTTCTTTTGGGTAGAAAATTTATGGCCAGAACGGACCATAAACCACTTTTAGGATTGTTTGGTAAAGATAAGCCAATTCCTCAGAATGCCAATTCTAGGATACAAAGATGGGCTTTGTTACTTTCTCAATATGACTTTGATCTAGTGCATAAACCTGGAAAGGAAAATGTTATTGCCGATGCACTTAGCCGTCTTCCAGTAGAAGATGAAATTCAGTCTGGGATTCCTGCTGAGTATGTAAGATTAGTGGAATTGCTTGATTTTGATGAAATTTCTTATAAGGTAATTAGACAATATAATAAGAAAGATAAAGTGATGTCTCAGTTAATTAATTGTCTAAGATTTGGTTGGTCTAAAGAAAATAATTTGTTACTCATGGAATATGGTAATGTTAAAGATGAATTGTCTCTTCATAATGATGTAGTGTTATACAGGAATCGTATTGTAATACCTGTAGAGTTGAGGTGTAAGATATTGACTCATTTACATAATGGTCATAATGGAATAAATGCCATGAAAGCAGAGGCTAGGAAATGGGTTTGGTGGCCAAAGATTGACCAAGACCTTGCAGAGATGACAAAGAATTGTAATATTTGTTTTAAGAATTATAAACAACCACCAGCTAATACTTTGTCATGGCCTAATACGGGAAAACCATGGTCTAGGGTCCATATGGACTATGCAGGTCCTATTGATGGTAAATATTTTCTAATTGTCATTGATTCTTATAGTAAGTTCTTAGATATACAGTTCTCTAGTTCTGCAACATCTGGTGTCACTATAAATCACCTAAGGAAAGTATTTTCTAATTTTGGCTTGCCAGACATGATAGTGTCAGATAATGCTCCTAATTTTGTATCACAGGAAATGAAGGTGTTTTTGCAAAAGAATGGTATAAAACATGTTTGTCCTGCCCCTTATCATCCAGCCTCTAATGGTCTTGCAGAAAGAGCTGTAAGGACATTTAAGGAGGGTTTAAGGAAATTTAAAGAGGGAGATTATACTACTAGAGTTTGTCGTTTTCTTTATAACTATAGAAGAACTGTACATTCTGCTACAGGAAAAGCTCCTGCAGAGATTATGTTTAATAGAAATTTCAGAGGTACTGTAGATGTAAAGCTGAAAGAAAGTAAAGAATGTAATGATAGTCTTTCAAATGAAGAAAACATGTACAAAGTTGATGATGCTGTGTTTGCACGTAACTATGGTAAAGGTCCACTATGGGTGGAAGGTAGAATTGTAGAAGTATTAGGTTTAAGAAATTATAAAGTGCAAGTACATTGTTCAGGGAATATGATATGGAAAAGACATTCTGATCAATTGATGCATAGATATTTTGGAGATTTCAATCAGTCTAATAATGAAATGTTGAATAATGATTATGATAATCCTGTTGTAAGTGAAATTGAAGCTGATAATCCTGTTGTAACAAGTGTTCCTAGTGAATTAACAACCAATTCTAATATTATAGAAACAAATGGTGTACTTTCAAAAGATGTTATTAATGTACCTTCAAGAGATGTAAGTAATAGTGCATGTGATGAGTTACCTATACAGACTCCAGTAGTGAGAAGGTCTCTGTTACAATATTTGATATAATTGTTATTTTGTTAATGAACGAATCCATGTTTTGTTTACATTGAAAGTAATAAAGATGCCCACTAGGGGGCAGACAAGAACATTCATAATGCCCTTTCAGTCTCCTA
>JAXCGZ010007201.1:0-12991 GCA_037179515.1 Halocaridina rubra | reverse complement strand
TCATTTTAGCATTTAATTCAATTCCCAATCTCATTCGGGCCATGATATTCAAATAAGCACATTACATATGTGAAAACATAAATCATTTTTTACCCCAACCGGGACTCGAACCTAGGACTTATGATTACTAAGTCAAGGCGCTACCACTACATCACAGAAGGTTAAAAGGAATCCAACCTTATAGCTTATATCTGCTATACTTAGGAATGAACGCATTCTAACTGAATGCCACTATGTTAATATTACAGATTCCCCAACCTCACTCTTGGCTTCATTTTAGCATTTAATTCAATTCCCAATCTCATTCGGGCCATGAAATACAAATAAGCACATTACATATGTGAAAACATGAATCATTTTTTACCCCGACTGGGACTCGAACCTAGGACTTATGATTACTAAGTCAAGGCACTACCACTACACCACAGAAGGTTAAAAGGAATCCAACCTTATAGCTTATATCTGCTATACTTAGGAATGAACGCATTCTAACTGAATGCCACTATGTTCATATTACAGATTCCCCAACCTTACTCGTGGCTTCATTTTAGCATTTAATTCAATTCCCAATCTCATTCGGGCCATGAAATACAAATAAGCACATTACATATGTGAAAACATGAATAATTTTTTACCCCGATCAGGGCCTCGAACCTAGTACTTATGATTACTAAGTCAAGGCGCTACCACTACACCACAGAAGGTTAAAAGGAATCCAACCTTGTAGCTTATATCTGCTATACTTAGGAATGAATGCATTCTAACTGAATGCCACTATGTTAATATTACAGATTCCCCAACCACACTCTTGGCTTCATTTTAGCATTTAATTCAATTCCCAATCTCATTCGGGCCATGAAATACAAATAAGCACATTACATATGTGAAAACATGAATCATTTTTTACCCCGACCGGGACTCGAACCTAGGACTTATGATTACTAAGTCAAGGCGCTACCACTACACCACAGAAGGTTAAAAGGAATCCAACCTTATAGCTTATATCTGCTATACTTTGGAATGAACGCATTCTAACTGAATGCCACTATGTTCATATTACAGATTCCCCAACCTCACTCGTGGCTTCATTTTAGCATTTAATTCAATTCCCAATCTCATTCGGGCCATGAAATACAAATAAGCACATTACATATGTGAAAACATGAATCATTTTTTACCCCGATCAGGGCCTCGAACCTAGTACTTATGATTACTAAGTCAAGGCGCTACCACTACACCACAGAAGGTTAAAAGGAATCCAACCTTGTAGCTTATATCTGCTATACTTAGGAATGAATGCATTCTAACTGAATGCCACTATGTTAATATTACAGATTTCCCAACCTCACTCTTGGCTTCATTTTAGCATTTAATTCAATTCCCAATCTCATTCGGGCCATGAAATACAAATAAGCACATTACATATGTGAAAACATGAATCATTTTTTACCCCGACCGGGACTCGAACCTAGGACTTATGATTACTAAGTCAAGGCACTACCACTACACCACAGAAGGTTAAAAGGAATCCAACCTTATAGCTTATATCTGCTATACTTTGGAATGAACGCATTCTAACTGAATGCCACTATGTTCATATTACAGATTCCCCAACCTCACTCGTGGCTTCATTTTAGCATTTAATTCAATTCCCAATCTCATTCGGGCCATGAAATACAAGTAAGCACATTACATATGTGAAAACATGAATAATTTTTTACCCCGACCGGGACTCGAACCTAGGACTTATGATTACTAAGTCAAGGCGCTACCACTACACCACAGAAGGTTAAAAGGAATCCAACCTTATAGCTTATATCTGCTATACTTAGGAATGAACGCATTCTAACTGAATGCCACTATGTTCATATTACAGATTCCCTAACCTCACTCGTGGCTTCATTTTAGCATTTAATTCAATTCCCAATCTCATTCGGGCCATGAAATACAAATAAGCACATTACAAATGTGAAAACATGAATCATTTTTTACCCCGACCGGGACTCGAACCTAGGACTTATGATTACTAAGTCAAGGCGCTACCACTACACGACAGAAGGTTAAAAGGAATCCAGCCTTATAGCTTATATCTGCTATACTTAGGAATGAACGCATTCTAACTGAATGCCACTATGTTCATATTACAGATTCCCCAACCTCACTCTTGGCTTCATTTTAGCATTTAATTCAATTCCCAATCTCATTCGGGCCATGATATACAAATAAGCACATTACATACGTGAAAACATGAATCATTTTTTACCCCGACCGGGACTCGAACCTGGGACTTATGATTACTAAGTCAAGGCGCTACCACTACACCACAGAAGGTTATAAGGAATCCAACCTTATAGCTTATATCTGCTATACTTAGGAATGAACGCATTCTAACTGAATGCCACTATGTTAATATTACAGATTCCCCAACCTCACTCGTGGCTTCATTTTAGCATTTAATTCAATTCCCAATCTCATTCGGGCCATGAAATACAAATAAGCACATTACATATGTGAAAACATGAATCATTTTTTACCCCGACCGGGACTCGAACCTAGGACTTATGATTACTAAGTCAAGGCGCTACCACTACACCATAGAAGTTTAAAAGGAATCCAACCTTATAGCTTATATCTGCTATACTTAGGAATGAACGCATTCTAACTGAATGCCACTATGTTCATATTACAGATTCCCCAACCTCACTCGTGGCTTCATTTTAGCATTTAATTCAATTCCCAATCTCATTCAGGCCATGAAATATAAATAAGCACATTACATATGTGAAAACATGAATCATTTTTTACCCCGACTGGGACTCGAACCTAGGACTTATGATTACTAAGTCAAGGCGCTACCACTACACCACAGAAGGTTAAAAGGAATCCAACCTTATAGCTTATATCTGCTATACTTAGGAATGAATGCATTCTAACTGAATGCCACTATGTTCATATTACAGATTCCCCAACCTCACTCTTGGCTTCATTTTAGCATTTAATTCAATTCCCAATCTCATTCGGGCCATGAAATACAAATAAGCACATTACATATGTGAAAACATGAATCATTTTTTACCCCGACCGGGACTCGAACCTAGGACTTATGATTATTAAGTCAAGGCGCTACCACTACACCACAGAAGGTTAAAAGGAATCCAACCTTATAGCTTATATCTGCTATACTTTGGAATGAACGCATTCTAACTGAATGCCACTATGTTCATATTACAGATTCCCCAACCTCACTCGTGGCTTCATTTTAGCATTTAATTCAATTCCCAATCTCATTCGGGCCATGAAATACAAATAAGCACATTACATATGTGAAAACATGAATCATTTTTTACCCCGACCGGGACTCGAACCTAGGACTTATGATTACTAAGTCAAGGCGCTACCACTACACCACAGAAGGTTAAAAGGAATCCAACCTTATAGCTTATATCTGCTATACTTAGGAATGAACGCATTCTAACTGAATGCCACTATGTTCATATTACAGATTCCCTAACCTCACTCGTGGCTTCATTTTAGCATTCAATTCAATTCCCAATCTCATTCGGGCCATGAAATACAAATAAGCACATTACAAATGTGAAAACATGAATCATTTTTTACCCCGACCGGGACTCGAACCTAGGACTTATGATTACTAAGTCAAGGCGCTACCACTACACCACAGAAGGTTAAAAGGAATCCAGCCTTATAGCTTATATCTGCTATACTTAGGAATGAACGCATTCTAACTGAATGCCACTATGTTCATATTACAGATTCCCCAACCTTACTCTTGGCTTCATTTTAGCATTTAATTCAATTCCCAATCTCATTCGGGCCATGATATTCAAATAAGCACATTACATATGTGAAAACATAAATCATTTTTTACCCCAACCGGGACTCGAACCTAGGACTTATGATTACTAAGTCAAGGCGCTACCACTACATCACAGAAGGTTAAAAGGAATCCAACCTTATAGCTTATATCTGCTATACTTAGGAATGAACGCATTCTAACTGAATGCCACTATGTTAATATTACAGATTCCCCAACCTCACTCTTGGCTTCATTTTAGCATTTAATTCAATTCCCAATCTCATTCGGGCCATGAAATACAAATAAGCACATTACATATGTGAAAACATGAATCATTTTTTACCCCGACTGGGACTCGAACCTAGGACTTATGATTACTAAGTCAAGGCACTACCACTACACCACAGAAGGTTAAAAGGAATCCAACCTTATAGCTTATATCTGCTATACTTAGGAATGAACGCATTCTAACTGAATGCCACTATGTTCATATTACAGATTCCCCAACCTTACTCGTGGCTTCATTTTAGCATTTAATTCAATTCCCAATCTCATTCGGGCCATGAAATACAAATAAGCACATTACATATGTGAAAACATGAATAATTTTTTACCCCGATCAGGGCCTCGAACCTAGTACTTATGATTACTAAGTCAAGGCGCTACCACTACACCACAGAAGGTTAAAAGGAATCCAACCTTGTAGCTTATATCTGCTATACTTAGGAATGAATGCATTCTAACTGAATGCCACTATGTTAATATTACAGATTCCCCAACCACACTCTTGGCTTCATTTTAGCATTTAATTCAATTCCCAATCTCATTCGGGCCATGAAATACAAATAAGCACATTACATATGTGAAAACATGAATCATTTTTTACCCCGACCGGGACTCGAACCTAGGACTTATGATTACTAAGTCAAGGCGCTACCACTACACCACAGAAGGTTAAAAGGAATCCAACCTTATAGCTTATATCTGCTATACTTTGGAATGAACGCATTCTAACTGAATGCCACTATGTTCATATTACAGATTCCCCAACCTCACTCTTGGCTTCATTTTAGCATTTAATTCAATTCCCAATCTCATTCGGGCCATGAAATACAAATAAGCACATTACATATGTGAAAACATGAATCATTTTTTACCCCGACCGGGACTCGAACCTAGTACTTATGATTACTAAGTCAAGGCGCTACCACTACACCACAGAAGGTTAAAAGGAATCCAACCTTATAGCTTATATCTGCTATTCTTTGGAATGAACGCATTCTAACTGAATGCCACTATGTTCATATTACAGATTCCCCAACCTCACTCGTGGCTTCATTTTAGCATTTAATTCAATTCCCAATCTCATTCGGGCCATGAAATACAAATAAGCACATTACATATGTGAAAACATGAATCATTTTTTACCCCGACCGGGACTCGAACCTAGGACTTATGATTACTAAGTCAAGGCGCTACCACTACACCACAGAAGGTTAAAAGGAATCCAACCTTATAGCTTATATCTGCTATACTTAGGAATGAACGCATTCTAACTGAATGCCACTATGTTCATATTACAGATTCCCTAACCTCACTCGTGGCTTCATTTTAGCATTCAATTCAATTCCCAATCTCATTCGGGCCATGAAATACAAATAAGCACATTACAAATGTGAAAACATGAATCATTTTTTACCCCGACCGGGACTCGAACCTAGGACTTATGATTACTAAGTCAAGGCGCTACCACTACACCACAGAAGGTTAAAAGGAATCCAGCCTTATAGCTTATATCTGCTATACTTAGGAATGAACGCATTCTAACTGAATGCCACTATGTTCATATTACAGATTCCCCAACCTTACTCTTGGCTTCATTTTAGCATTTAATTCAATTCCCAATCTCATTCGGGCCATGATATTCAAATAAGCACATTACATATGTGAAAACATAAATCATTTTTTACCCCAACCGGGACTCGAACCTAGGACTTATGATTACTAAGTCAAGGCGCTACCACTACATCACAGAAGGTTAAAAGGAATCCAACCTTATAGCTTATATCTGCTATACTTAGGAATGAACGCATTCTAACTGAATGCCACTCTGTTAATATTACAGATTCCCCAACCTCACTCTTGGCTTCATTTTAGCATTTAATTCAATTCCCAATCTCATTCGGGCCATGAAATACAAATAAGCACATTACATATGTGAAAACATGAATCATTTTTTACCCCGACTGGGACTCGAACCTAGGACTTATGATTACTAAGTCAAGGCACTACCACTACACCACAGAAGGTTAAAAGGAATCCAACCTTATAGCTTATATCTGCTATACTTAGGAATGAACGCATTCTAACTGAATGCCACTATGTTCATATTACAGATTCCCCAACCTTACTCGTGGCTTCATTTTAGCATTTAATTCAATTCCCAATCTCATTCGGGCCATGAAATACAAATAAGCACATTACATATGTGAAAACATGAATAATTTTTTACCCCGATCAGGGCCTCGAACCTAGTACTTATGGTTACTAAGTCAAGGCGCTACCACTACACCACAGAAGGTTAAAAGGAATCCAACCTTGTAGCTTATATCTGCTATACTTAGGAATGAATGCATTCTAACTGAATGCCACTATGTTAATATTACAGATTCCCCAACCACACTCTTGGCTTCATTTTAGCATTTAATTCAATTCCCAATCTCATTCGGGCCATGAAATACAAATAAGCACATTACATATGTGAAAACATGAATCATTTTTTACCCCGACCGGGACTCGAACCTAGGACTTATGATTACTAAGTCAAGGCGCTACCACTACACCACAGAAGGTTAAAAGGAATCCAACCTTATAGCTTATATCTGCTATACTTTGGAATGAACGCATTCTAACTGAATGCCACTATGTTCATATTACAGATTCCCTAACCTCACTCGTGGCTTCATTTTAGCATTTAATTCAATTCCCAATCTCATTCGGGCCATGAAATACAAATAAGCACATTACATATGTGAAAACATGAATCATTTTTTACCCCGACCGGGACTCGAACCTAGGACTTATGATTACTAAGTCAAGGCGCTACCACTACACCACAGAAGGTTAAAAGGAATCCAACCTTATAGCTTATATCTGCTATACTTAGGAATGAATGCATTCTAACTGAATGCCACTATGTTCATATTACAGATTCCCCAACCTCACTCGTGGCTTCATTTTAGCATTTAATTCAATTCCCAATCTCATTCGGGCCATGAAATACAAATAAGCACATTACAAATGTGAAAACATGAATCATTTCTTACCCCGACCGGGACTCGAACCTAGGACTTATGATTACTAAGTCAAGGCGCTACCACTACACCACAGAAGGTTAAAAGGAATCCAACCTTATAGCTTATATCTGCTATACTTAGGAATGAACGCATTCTAACTGAATGCCACTATGTTCATATTACAGATTCCCCAACCTTACTCTTGGCTTCATTTTAGCATTTAATTAAATTCCCAATCTCATTCGGGCCATGAAATACAAATAAGCACATTACATATGTGAAAACATGAATAATTTTTTACCCCGACCGGGACTCGAACCTAGGACTTATGATTACTAAGTCAAAGCGCTACCACTACACCACAGAAGGTTAAAAGGAATCCAACCTTATAGCTTATATCTGCTATACTTAGGAATGAACGCATTCTAACTGAATGCCACTATGTTAATATTACAGATTACCAAACCTCACTCTTGGCTTCATTTTAGCATTTAATTCAATTCCCAATCTCATTCGAGCCATGAAATACAAATAAGCACATTACATATGTGAAAACATGAATCATTTTTTACCCCGACCGGGACTCGAACCTAGGACTTATGATTACTAAGTCAAGGCGCTACCACTACACCACAGAAGGTTAAAAGGAATCCAACCTTATAGCTTATATCTGCTATACTTAGGAATGAACGCATTCTAACTGAATGCCACTATGTTCATATTATAGATTCCCCAACCTCCTCGTGGCTTCATTTTAGCATGTAATTCAATTCCCAATCTCATTCGGGCCATGAAATACAAATAAGCACATTACATATGTGAAAACATGAATCATTTTTTACCCTGACCGGGACTCGAACCTAGGACTTATGATTACTAAGTCAAGGCGCTACCACTACACCACAGAAGGTTAAAAGGAATCCAACCTTATAGCTTATATCTGCTATACTTAGGAATGAACGCATTCTAACTGAATGCCACTATGTTCATATTAAAGATTCCCCAACCTCACTCGTGGCTTCATTTTAGCATTTAATTCAATTCCCAATCTCATTCGGGCCATGAAATACAAATAAGCACATTACAAATGTGAAAACATGAATCATTTTTTACCCCGACCGGGACTCGAACCTAGGACTTATGATTACTAAGTCAAGGCGCTACCACTACACCACAGAAGGTTAAAAGGAATCCAACCTTATAGCTTATATCTGCTATACTTAGGAATGAACGCATTCTAACTGAATGCCACTATGTTCATATTACAGATTCCCCAACCTCACTCGTGGCTTCATTTTAACATTTAATTCAATTCCCAATCTCATTCGGGCCATGAAATATAAATAAGCACATTACATATGTGAAAACATGAATCATTTTTTACCCCGACCGGGACTCGAACCTAGGACTTATGATTACTAAGTCAAGGCGCTACCACTACACCACAGAAGGTTAAAAGGAATCCAGCCTTATAGCTTATATCTGCTATACTTAGGAATGAACGCATTCTAACTGAATGCCACTATGTTCATATTACAGATTCCCCAACCTCACTCGTGGCTTCATTTTAGCATTTAATTCAATTCCCAATCTCATTCGGGCCATGAAATACAAATAAGCACATTACAAATGTGAAAACATGAATCATTTCTTACCCCGACCGGGACTCGAACCTAGGACTTATGATTACTAAGTCAAGGCGCTACCACTACACCACAGAAGGTTAAAAGGAATCCAACCTTATAGCTTATATCTGCTATACTTAGGAATGAACGCATTCTAACTGAATGCCACTATGTTCATATTACAGATTCCCCAACCTTACTCTTGGCTTCATTTTAGCATTTAATTAAATTCCCAATCTCATTCGGGCCATGAAATACAAATAAGCACATTACATATGTGAAAACATGAATAATTTTTTACCCCGACCGGGACTCGAACCTAGGACTTATGATTACTAAGTCAAAGCGCTACCACTACACCACAGAAGGTTAAAAGGAATCCAACCTTATAGCTTATATCTGCTATACTTAGGAATGAACGCATTCTAACTGAATGCCACTATGTTAATATTACAGATTACCAAACCTCACTCTTGGCTTCATTTTAGCATTTAATTCAATTCCCAATCTCATTCGAGCCATGAAATACAAATAAGCACATTACATATGTGAAAACATGAATCATTTTTTACCCCGACCGGGACTCGAACCTAGGACTTATGATTACTAAGTCAAGGCGCTACCACTACACCACAGAAGGTTAAAAGGAATCCAACCTTATAGCTTATATCTGCTATACTTAGGAATGAACGCATTCTAACTGAATGCCACTATGTTCATATTATAGATTCCCCAACCTCCTCGTGGCTTCATTTTAGCATGTAATTCAATTCCCAATCTCATTCGGGCCATGAAATACAAATAAGCACATTACATATGTGAAAACATGAATCATTTTTTACCCTGACCGGGACTCGAACCTAGGACTTATGATTACTAAGTCAAGGCGCTACCACTACACCACAGAAGGTTAAAAGGAATCCAACCTTATAGCTTATATCTGCTATACTTAGGAATGAACGCATTCTAACTGAATGCCACTATGTTCATATTAAAGATTCCCCAACCTCACTCGTGGCTTCATTTTAGCATTTAATTCAATTCCCAATCTCATTCGGGCCATGAAATACAAATAAGCACATTACAAATGTGAAAACATGAATCATTTTTTACCCCGACCGGGACTCGAACCTAGGACTTATGATTACTAAGTCAAGGCGCTACCACTACATCACAGAAGGTTAAAAGGAATCCAACCTTATAGCTTATATCTGCTATACTTAGGAATGAACGCATTCTAACTGAATGCCACTATGTTAATATTACAGATTCCCCAACCTCACTCTTGGCTTCATTTTAGCATTTAATTCAATTCCCAATCTCATTCGGGCCATGAAATACAAATAAGCACATTACATATGTGAAAACATGAATCATTTTTTACCCCGACTGGGACTCGAACCTAGGACTTATGATTACTAAGTCAAGGCACTACCACTACACCACAGAAGGTTAAAAGGAATCCAACCTTATAGCTTATATCTGCTATACTTAGGAATGAACGCATTCTAACTGAATGCCACTATGTTCATATTACAGATTCCCCAACCTTACTCGTGGCTTCATTTTAGCATTTAATTCAATTCCCAATCTCATTCGGGCCATGAAATACAAATAAGCACATTACATATGTGAAAACATGAATAATTTTTTACCCCGATCAGGGCCTCGAACCTAGTACTTATGATTACTAAGTCAAGGCGCTACCACTACACCACAGAAGGTTAAAAGGAATCCAACCTTGTAGCTTATATCTGCTATACTTAGGAATGAATGCATTCTAACTGAATGCCACTATGTTAATATTACAGATTCCCCAACCACACTCTTGGCTTCATTTTAGCATTTAATTCAATTCCCAATCTCATTCGGGCCATGAAATACAAATAAGCACATTACATATGTGAAAACATGAATCATTTTTTACCCCGACCGGGACTCGAACCTAGGACTTATGATTACTAAGTCAAGGCGCTACCACTACACCACAGAAGGTTAAAAGGAATCCAACCTTATAGCTTATATCTGCTATACTTTGGAATGAACGCATTCTAACTGAATGCCACTATGTTCATATTACAGATTCCCCAACCTCACTCGTGGCTTCATTTTAGCATTTAATTCAATTCCCAATCTCATTCAGGCCATGAAATATAAATAAGCACATTACATATGTGAAAACATGAATCATTTTTTACCGCGACTGGGACTCGAACCTAGGACTTATGATTACTAAGTCAAGGCGCTACCACTACACCACAGAAGGTTAAAAGGAATCCAACCTTATAGCTTATATCTGCTATACTTAGGAATGAATGCATTCTAACTGAATGCCACTATGTTAATATTACAGATTCCCCAACCTCACTCTTGGCTTCATTTTAGCATTTAATTCAATTCCCAATCTCATTCGGGCCATGAAATACAAATAAGCACATTACATATGTGAAAACATGAATCATTTTTTACCCCGACCGGGACTCGAACGTAGTACTTATGATTACTAAGTCAAGGCGCTACCACTACACCACAGAAGGTTAAAAGGAATCCAACCTTATAGCTTATATCTGCTATTCTTTGGAATGAACGCATTCTAACTGAATGCCACTATGTTCATATTACAGATTCCCCAACCTCACTCGTGGCTTCATTTTAGCATTTAATTCAATTCCCAATCTCATTCGGGCCATGAAATACAAATAAGCACATTACATATGTGAAAACATGAATCATTTTTTACCCCGACCGGGACTCGAACCTAGGACTTATGATTACTAAGTCAAGGCGCTACCACTACACCACAGAAGGTTAAAAGGAATCCAACCTTATAGCTTATATCTGCTATACTTAGGAATGAACGCATTCTAACTGAATGCCACTATGTTCATATTACAGATTCCCTAACCTCACTCGTGGCTTCATTTTAGCATTCAATTCAATTCCCAATCTCATTCGGGCCATGAAATACAAATAAGCACATTACAAATGTGAAAACATGAATCATTTTTTACCCCGACCGGGACTCGAACCTAGGACTTATGATTACTAAGTCAAGGCGCTACCACTACACCACAGAAGGTTAAAAGGAATCCAGCCTTATAGCTTATATCTGCTATACTTAGGAATGAACGCATTCTAACTGAATGCCACTATGTTCATATTACAGATTCCCCAACCTTACTCTTGGCTTCATTTTAGCATTTAATTCAATTCCCAATCTCATTCGGGCCATGATATTCAAATAAGCACATTACATATGTGAAAACATAAATCATTTTTTACCCCAACCGGGACTCGAACCTAGGACTTATGATTACTAAGTCAAGGCGCTACCACTACATCACAGAAGGTTAAAAGGAATCCAACCTTATAGCTTATATCTGCTATACTTAGGAATGAACGCATTCTAACTGAATGCCACTATGTTAATATTACAGATTCCCCAACCTCACTCTTGGCTTCATTTTAGCATTTAATTCAATTCCCAATCTCATTCGGGCCATGAAATACAAATAAGCACATTACATATGTGAAAACATGAATCATTTTTTACCCCGACTGGGACTCGAACCTAGGACTTATGATTACTAAGTCAAGGCACTACCACTACACCACAGAAGGTTAAAAGGAATCCAACCTTATAGCTTATATCTGCTATACTTAGGAATGAACGCATTCTAACTGAATGCCACTATGTTCATATTACAGATTCCCCAACCTTACTCGTGGCTTCATTTTAGCATTTAATTCAATTCCCAATCTCATTCGGGCCATGAAATACAAATAAGCACATTACATATGTGAAAACATGAATAATTTTTTACCCCGATCAGGGCCTCGAACCTAGTACTTATGATTACTAAGTCAAGGCGCTACCACTACACCACAGAAGGTTTAAAGGAATCCAACCTTGTAGCTTATATCTGCTATACTTAGGAATGAATGCATTCTAACTGAATGCCACTATGTTCATATTACAGATTCCCCAACCTCACTCGTGGCTTCATTTTAGCATTTAATTCAATTCCCAATCTCATTCGGGCCATGAAATACAAATAAGCACATTACATATGTGAAAACATGAATCATTTTTTACCCCGACCGGGACTCGAACCTAGGACTTATGATTACTAAGTCAAGGCGCTACCACTACACCACAGAAGGTTAAAAGGAATCCAACCTTATAGCTTATATCTGCTATACTTAGGAATGAATGCATTCTAACTGAATGCCACTATGTTCATATTACAGAT
>JAXCGZ010007200.1:0-13016 GCA_037179515.1 Halocaridina rubra | reverse complement strand
TTTCCGAAACGTTGATAGTGGTATCGTATTTGACATGGTAAAAGTACTTTTAGTACTTTATGTTTTTTTTTTGTTTTTTTTTACTGTTTTATTATTCTTAGGCCAGGAAATACTTGTTTTATCAATAAAATAATGAAAATTTTAATATTCATTAGGTCACGTAGGTGAGAGCCTTTGAGTTTTCCGAAACACGGATACCGGTATCGTATTTTACGTGGTGCAATTCTATTTACTATTTTTTGCTGTTTTATTATTCTTAGGCTAAGAAATACGTTTTTTTTTTATCAATAAAATCATGAAACTACTGGAAATATAAATATATATGCTAACTCAGGTAGCTGTGACCCCAATACATTGTACGTTATCGGACACTGTTTTGGATGATGCAATACCCTGTACTGTGATTACCTAATTGTGATTACCTAATTGTGTTTACGGGAAAGAGCCTAAAGCTCGTATCTTCCCGTCTCCTCATCGGTTCCATTTTATACTTAGTGATACTTATCATACCTGTCCTTAAAACTATGGATTGAGATACCATTAACTACCTCCTCGCTTAGCCAATTCCAATTATCAACTACTCTTACACTGAAAAAGTATTTCCTTACATCCTGCAAAGAAGTTTTCTTACCAAGCTTCAAACTATGACCTCTAGTTCTAGAGCCAGCCATATCAAAATATCCATCCCTATCCACTCTATCATAACCATGAAGGAATTTAAAGACTGTCACCATATCCCCCCTCACTCTTCTAGCTTCGAGTGATGGTAAGTCTAATTCCCTCAGCCTCTCATCATAACTGAGATTGCGTATTTCTGGCACCAGTTTCGTGGCATGTCTTTGAACTTTTTCAAGCTTAGCTATGTGCTTTTTCAAGTGCGGATTCCAAAAGGGGGCTGCATATTCGAGTTTTGGCCTCACATAGGTTACATAAATATTTCTTAACATTTCCTTGTCCATGTGCCTGAAGGCTACCCTTACATTTGATAAGAATGCATATGCTGCCCTTACTATGCCATTTATATGTATTTCTAGAGACAAATCTGCCAGTATGTTTACTCCTAGATCTCTCTCATTGTCTGTCTCTTGAAGTTGTACTCCAGCCACTGAGTAGTCAAGCTTGGGCCTTCTTGCACTTGTACCCATTCTCATTACCTTACATTTTGAAGTATTAAATTTCATTAGCCACTTTTCTGACCACTCATGCAGATTATTTAGATCCACCTGAAGTTCTCTACCATTGTTCTCGTTTTTTACTTTCTTCACAATCTTTGCATCATCTGCAAACATATTCATGAATGAATTTACAGACTCTAGTAGGTCATTTACATATACAAGGAACAAAAGTGGCCCTAAAACTGAACCCTGTGGAACTCCACTACTAACTCTTCTCCATTCAGACACTGAGTGTCTTACTCTAACCCTCTGTTCCCTTCCTTCTAAGTAAGTTTTTATCCATTCCAAAACATTTCCACCTATTCTAGCCATTGATTGCAGCTTCCTAATAAGTCTCCCATGTGGAACAGTGTCAAACGCTTTCTGGAAGTCTAGGAATATGCAATCTGCCCAGCCCTCTCTTTCCTGTAAGATATGGCTTACCTCATCATAAAATTCTAATAAGTTTGTTACTGTTGATCTACCTTCTTTGAAGCCATGTTGCCTCACTGACAAAAAGTTGAAGGATTCCAAGTGAAGAGAGATATGTTTCCTTAGTAGTTTCTCCATAACTTTGCAAACTATGCTGGTCAAGGAAACTGGTCTATAGTTCAGAGCCGTATCCCTCCTTCCCTTTTTGAAGATAGGTATTACATTTGCTTGTTTCCAGCATCTTGCAATCTCCCCTGACTCCAGTGACTTTTTAAGTATGATACTTAGTGCAACTGATATTGAGTTTGCGCATTTTTTAAGCACATGAGAGGATATGTCATCAGGACCTGTAGCTTTATGAACATCTAAATCCATCAGCGCTTTGCATACCTCTGTGGCTGCAAGGTTGATGTTCTCTAATACCGGCCCTTGAGCTTCTATCACTGCAATCTGAGAGGGTGGGGTATTTTCTACTGTAAATACTGACTGAAACTCCTTGTTCAATTCTTTGCAAATCTCTTTATCCGTCTCAGTGATGCTTCCATCCGCTCTCTTTAGCCTTAAAACCTGTTCTTTTACCTTCAGTTTTCCTCTGATAAAGCTGTGGAAAAACTTGGAATTTTCTTTAGCCTTCCTGGTGATGTCCCTCTCTTAATCTCTCTCTGCCTCTCTCCTTTTACTTAGGTAGTCATTTCTTGCTCTTTTGTAGGTTTGCCAGGCATTTATGTTTTTTCTCCTCCTATACCTTTTCCAGCATTTGTCTCTCCACTCCTTAGCTCTTTTACACCCATTATCGAACCATTTCTCTCTGGCATGAATTACACCTACTTTGGTGACAGGTATGCAGCAATCTACTATCTTCCCATATTTCTCACAAAAGATGTCATACATTTCTTGTACAGATTTGTTGTAAAATAAGGTTCTCCAGTCAATAACTGCAAGAAGCTCATACATTTTGATGTAATCTCCTTTCGGATAGTTCCTCCTCATGTCCTCAGTGCCTCTACTCTCAGGAAGAATATCTTCAATGATATACTCCATCAACAACACACAGTGGTCACTCTTTCCGATTGGTGGTACATACTCAATTTTTTCAATATCCAACACATTATCTGCAACCACTAGATCAAGTAGTGATGGCTCATCCCCACCCCTGGCCCTTGTTGGTTCCATTACATGTTGGTGTAGGAAATTCCCTTGTACGGAATTTTTTCCCGTGCCATGTTAACAACTGAGTTTATGACTTCAATAGTACCTATATGACTTTCCTCATAAACTTCAAGCCTATTTTGGTTCCTTGGTGGGTTGTATACAACAGTTATTATAATGCTCTCTGACCCAGTATTTATGCGAGCAACAAGAAATTGCTTGAACTCACTTTCTATAGCCAAGTTTATTTCTTCAACTTGAATCCTTTCACTTATGAGCAGTGCTATCCCTCCACCAGTCCTCTCAGATCTTTCAACATTTAGTATTCTGAAGCCCTTAGGAAAAAATGTGACACTGTTTATGTCCTCACTCAACTTAGTCTCTGTAATTGCTACTATATCTGCCTTACTGTTGTGAATCCTATCTTTTAAATCTACTACCTTACCAGCTAATCCATCAGCATTTGTGTGATTACCTAATTGTGTTTACGGGAAAGAGCCCAAAGCTCGTATCTTCCCGTCTCCTCATCGCTTACATTTTATACTTAGTGATACTTATCATACCTGTCCTTAAAACTATGGATTGAGATACCATTAACTACCTCCTCGCTTAGCCAATTCCAATTATCAACTACTCTTACACTGAAAAAGTATTTCCTTACATCCTGCAAAGAAGTTTTCTTACCAAGCTTCAAACTATGACCTCTAGTTCTAGAGCCAGCCATATCAAAATATCCATCCCTATCCACTCTATCATAACCATGAAGGAATTTAAAGACTGTCACCATATCCCCCCTCACTCTTCTAGCTTCGAGTCATGGTAAGTCTAACTCCCTCAACCTCTCATCATAACTGAGATTGCGTATTTCTGGCACCAGTTTTGTGGCATGTCTTTGAACTTTTCCAAGCTTAGCTATGTGCTTTTTCAAGTGTGGATTCCAAAAGGGGGTTGCATATTCGAGTTTTGGCCTCACATAGGTTACATAAATATTTCTGAACATTTCCTTGTCCATGTGCCTGAAGGCTACCCTTACATTTGATAAGAATGCATATGCTGCCCTTACTATGCCATTTATATGTATTTCTGGAGACAAATCTGCCAGTATGTTTACTCCTAGATCTCTCTCATTTTCTGTCTCTTGAAGTTGTACTCCAGCCACCGAGTAGTCAAGCTTGGGCCTTCTTGCACTTGTACCCATTCTCATTACCTTACATTTTGAAGTATTGAATTTCATTAGCCACTTTTCTGACCACTCATGCAGATTATTTAGATCCTCCTGAAGTTCTCTACCATTGTTCTCGTTTTTTACTTTCTTCACAATCTTTGCATCATCTGCAAACATATTCATGAATGAATTTACAGACTCTGGTAGGTCATTTACATATACAAGGAACAAAAGTGTCCTAAAACTGAACCCTGTGGAACTCCACTACTAACTCTTCTCCATTCAGACACTGAGTGTCTTACTCTAACCCTCTGTTCCCTTCCTTCTAAGTAAGTTTTTATCCATTCCAAAACATTTCCACCTATTCTAGCCATTGATTGCAGCTTCCTAATAAGTCTCCCATGTGGAACAGTGTCAAACGCTTTCTGTAAGTCTAGGAATATGCAATCTGCCCAGCCCTCTCTTTCCTGTAAGATTTGGCTTACCTCATCATAAAATTCTAATAAGTTTGTTACTGTTGATCTACCCTCTCTGAAGCCATGTTGCCTCACTGACAAAAAGTTGAAGGATTCCAAGTGAAGAGAGATATGTTTCCTTAGTAGTTTCTCCATAACTTTGCAAACTATGCTGGTCAAGGAAACTGGTCTATAGTTCAGAGCCGTATCCCTCCTTCCCTTTTTGAAGATAGGTATCACATTTGCTTGTTTCCAGCATCTTGCAATCTCCCCCGACTCCAGTGACTCCTTAAATATGATACTTAGTGCCACTGATATTGTGTTTGCGCATTTTTTAAGCACATGAGGGGATATGTCATCAGGACCTGTAGCTTTATGAACATCTAATTCCATCAGCGCTTTGCATACCTCTGTGGCTGTAAGGTTGATGTTCTCTAATACCGGCCCTTGAGCTTCTATCACTGCAATCTGAGGGGGTGGGGTATTTTCTACTGTAAATACTGACTGAAACTCCTTGTACAAGTCTTTGCAGATCTCTTCATCCGTCTGTTCTTTTACCTTTAGTTTTCCTCTGATATTAGCTGTGGGAAAGCTTGGGATTTTCTTTAGCCTTCCTAGTGATGTCCCTCTCATAGTCTCTCTCTGCCTCTCTCCTTTTACTTAGGTAGTCATTTCTTGCTCTTTTGTAGGTTTGCCAGGCATTTATGTTTTTTCTCCTCCAATACCTTTTCCAGCATTTGTCTCTCCACTCCTTAGCTCTTTTACACCAATTATCGAACCATTTCTCTCTGGCATGAATTACACCTACTTTGGTGACAGGTATGCAGCAATCTACTATCTTCCCATATGTCTCACAAAAGATGTCTTACATTTCTTGTACAGATTTGTTGTAAAATAAGGTTCTCCAGTCAATAACTGCAAAAAGCTCATTCATTTTGATGTAATCTCCTTTCGGATAGTTCCTCCTCATGTCCTCAGTGCCTCTACTCTCAGGAAGAATATCTTCAATGATATACTCCATCAACAACACACAGTGGTCACTCTTTCCAATTGGTGGTTCATACTCAATTTTTTCAATATCCAACACATTATCTGTGAACACTAGATCAAGTAGTGATGGCTCATCCCCACCCCTGGCCCTTGTTGGTTCCATTACATGTTGGTGTAGGAAATTCCCTTGTACACAATCTAGGAATCTTGCCCCGAATGAGTCCTCACCACTGTGTGGGTCAAGATTTATCCAATCTATCTCTTTATGATTAAAGTCTCCCATAATCAAAATCCTACATTTTTTTTCCCGTGCCATGTTAACAACTGAGTTTATGACATCAATAGTACCTATATGACTTTCCTCATAAACTTCAAGCCTATTTTGGTTCCTTGGTGGGTTGTATACAACAGTTATTATAATGCTCTCTGACCCAGTATTTATGCGAGCAACAAGAAATTCCTTGAACTCACTTTCTATAGCCAAGATTATTTCTTCGACTTGAATCCTTTCACTTATGAGCAGTGCTATCCCTCCACCAGTCCTCTCAGATCTTTCAACCCTTAGTATTCTGAAGCCCTTAGGAAAAACTGTGACACTGTTTATGTCCTCACTCAATTTAGTCTCTGTAATTGCTACTATATCTGTCTTACTGTTGTGAATCCTATCTTTTAATTCTACTGCCTTACCAGCTAATCCATCAGCATTTGTGTATAACAATCTTAATGAGGCCCCATCCCCTGATCTTCTGTCATTATCTTCTTTATCTCCCCTTTGCTGGAAGAACTCTGTAATGAAAATTTTTCTTCTCTTCTTCATTTCTTTCATCATTTAACCTTCTTGCCTCTTGCAACAAGTTTTTGATCTTTCCCATCTCTTCCTGTGTTCTGTATCGTCTAATGAACACTTCTTTGAATTCTTGAAGGTCTTTTAGACTTTTTTTTTCTCAACAATATTTCCCTACATGTTTCCCCTCTCTCAAAGGTTACTTTTGTTGGTCTCCGCTTTCCTTCCCTCGAATATTTACCTAGTTGGTGTATGTTTACAATATCCTCAGGACCACATACTACTCCAAGCTTTCTTTTCAGGTCTACAACCCTAGCTTTATTTTTGTCAAGTCTCCCCTGCCATGTTGGCTCCTGGAATTCGCTTATGCCTGAGATTACCACTGTCTTCTCCTTATCAAGTGCCTGTCTGATGAGTGGGTTTGCCCTTTCCATCACAACGTCTTTCATTTTTTCGATTACTGTCTCTTTATAGTCAACTGTTTGTATGTTTTCCAGTGCCACCACCTTTACAGCCTCTTTTACTGCCACATTCCCCTTTAGTGCATCAGCAAAGGAAGTTTTCATGGCATCATGTTCCATATTCAGCTCCTGGAACTCTTTTCTGAACTGTTCAATGTTTTCCTTAATCTGGACATTCCAAGCAGCAATCTCGTCTCTCTCAGAAGAGAGCAGTGAACTAACATCTAATTCCTTTAGGTTGTCACTCAGCTGTTTGTTTTTATCTTCTTGTTTAGAAATTCTAGATTCTAGTTGACTCTTTTCCCCTTCCAGCTTCTTTATTCTTTTTTCTAGTTCCTTTCTCTCCTGCCCTTGTGCTTTATTTGCTTCCTCCAAAGATCTTATTTGCTCTCTGAGTGTTTCATTGTCTTTCATTTCTCCATCCATATTCCGAATTTTTTCATCAAGGCTTATAACCATTGTCTCTAAATTTTTGATTTTCTGTTTAAGTCTCCTAGTGGCTACCCCTCCTACCGACCCATGGATGGGGGAGGTTTGGGACAGAGATGGCCTCATTTTTATGTTCTCCCTCTCACAGAATATAGAAAGAAGAAGAGAAAGAGGGAAAAAAAAAGAGAAAAACTTTTATTTAAGCTTCACACAGAATTTTTATATCTCCATATAAGTGCTATTTAGTGACTCAATTTATCTCTTTTCTGGTAACACACATCTTAACTTAAAAACTTGACCATGGTAATTTAAGGATAAAAAGAAAAAGAAAGAAAATGCAACAAAACAAAAGTCAAACCTGAAGGAAAATTCGAATTTGTGTCTGAGGAGGTACCCACCTGTTTCTGCTATATATTCTTCCTAACTGATAAACTCACTTGCTAACCAAGATATGTTATCACAGGATTAGACTTTACATTTAACTCAATATATATACAAAATAAAAAAAAAATAGTAAAAGAGAAAGCTAAAAGAAAATAAAAAAAAATGAAGAAAATAAGACAGCTGTACTACTTGGCAACTTAACTCAGTACTGTTGACAGGTGGATATTTTTTTTTATTATTATTGAATTATTTCGTGTATCAAACTAACTAACAAGTTAATATAAATGGGAAGGATACTGATTTTAACAATATATGGAACCACAGGATCAGGTAAACGGCTCGAGAGCTTTCCCCAGTTTACACAAAAAATTAGGTAATGTGATGTGATGGCTTCACCTCTGGCATCTCTTCTAAATTTCCTTCAAGGCAGAACTGGACAGCAGCTTCTCGCTCCCCTCACGAAAATGTTCCCAATTTTTTTCCTTTAATATTTTGGACAGTCTCGTCATACAACAAATATAAGTTTTGTACTCACAATACTCTGCAGGATTTCAGAGTTATGGAAATTATGGTAAAGTTTTCCACTAAGCACTTAGTCACTCAAAAACACAAGTAAAAATTTAAGAGAAGCAGTTGCGTGGCACAGTGTGTACATGTGATTACCTAATTGTGTTTACGGGAAAGAGCCCAAAGCTCGTATCTTCCCGTCTCCTCATCGGTTCCATTTTATACTTAGTGATACTTATCATACCTGTCCTTAAAACTATGGATTGAGATACCATTAACTACCTCCTCGCTTAGCCAATTCCAATTATCAACTACTCTTACACTGAAAAAGTATTTCCTTACATCCTGCAAAGAAGTTTTCTTACCAAGCTTCAAACTATGACCTCTAGTTCTAGAGCCAGCCATATCAAAATATCCATCCCTATCCACTCTATCATAACCATGAAGGAATTTAAAGACTGTCACCATATCTCCCCTCACTCTTCTAGCTTCGAGTCATGGTAAGTCTAATTCCCTCAGCCTCTCATCATAACTGAGATTGCGTATTTCTGGCACCAGTTTCGTGGCATGTCTTTGAACTTTTTCAAGCTTAGCTATGTGCTTTTTCAAGTGCGGATTCCAAAAGGGGGCTGCATATTCGAGTTTTGGCCTCACATAGGTTACATAAATATTTCTGAACATTTCCTTGTCCATGTGCCTGAAGGCTACCCTTACATTTGATAAGAATGCATATGCTGCCCTTACTATGCCATTTATATGTATTTCTGGAGACAAATCTGCCAGTATGTTTACTCCTAGATCTCTCTCATTTTCTGTCTCTTGAAGTTGTACTCCAGCCACCGAGTAGTCAAGCTTGGGCCTTCTTGCACTTGTACCCATTCTCATTACCTTACATTTTGAGGTATTGAATTTCATTAGCCACTTTTCTGACCACTCATGCAGACTATTTAGATCCTCCTGAAGTTCTCTACCATTGTTCTCGTTTTTTACTTTCTTCACAATCTTTGCATCATCTGCAAACATATTCATGAATGAATTTACAGACTCTGGTAGGTCATTTACATATACAAGGAACAAAAGTGTCCCTAAAACTTGACCCTGTGGAACTCCACTACTAACTCTTCTCCATTCAGACACTGAGTGTCTTACTCTAACCCTCTGTTCCCTTCCTTCTAAGTAAGTTTTTATTCATTCCAAAACATTTCCACCTATTCTAGCCATTGATTGCAGCTTCCTAATAAGTCCCCCATGTGGAACAGTGTCAAACGCTTTCTGGAAGTCTAGGAATATGCAATCTGCCCAGCCCTCTCTTTCCTGTAAGATTTGGCTTACCTCATCATAAAATTCTAATAAGTTTGTTACTGTTGATCTACCTTCTCTGAAGCCATGTTGCCTCACTGACAAAAAGTTGAAGGATTCCAAGTGAAGAGAGATATGTTTCCTTAGTAGTTTCTCCATAACTTTGCAAACTATGCTGGTCAAGGAAACTGGTCTATAGTTCAGAGCCGTATCCCTCCTTCCCTTTTTGAAGATAGGTATCACATTTGCTTGTTTCCAGCATCTTGCAATCTCCCTCGACTCCAGTGACTCCTTAATATGATACTTAGTGCCACTGATATTGTGTTTGCGCATTTTTTAAGCACATGAGGGGATATGTCATCAGGACCTGTAGCTTTATGAACATCTAAATCCATCAGCGCTTTGCATACCTCTGTGGTTGTAAGGTTAATGTTCTCTAATACCGGCCCTTGAGCTTCTATCACTGCAATCTGAGGGGGTGGGGTATTTTCTACTGTAAATACTGACTGAAACTCCTTGTTCAATTCTTTGCAGATCTCTTCATCCATCTCAGTGATGCTTCCATCCTCTCTCTTTAGCCTTAAAACCTGTTCTTTTACCTTCAGTTTTCCTCTGATAAAGCTGTGGAAAAGCTTGGGATTTTCTTTAGCCTTCCAGGTGATGTCCCTCTCATAGTCTCTCTCTGCCTCTCTCCTTTTACATAGGTAGTCATTTCTTGCTCTTTTGTAGGTTTGCCAGGCATTTATATTTTTTCTCCTCCTATATCTTTTCCAGCATTTGTCTCTCCACTCCTTAGCTCTTTTACACCCATTATCGAACCATTTCTCTCTGGCATGAATTACACCTACTTTGGTGACAGGTATGCAGCAATCTACTATCTTCCCATATTTCTCACAAAATATTTGTTGTAAAATAAGGTTCTCCAGTCAATAACTGCAAAAAGCTCATTCATTTTGATGTAATCTCCTTTCGGATAGTTCCTCCTCATGTCCTCAGTGCCTCTACTCTCAGGAAGAATATCTTCAATGATATACTCCATCAACAACACACAGTGGTCACTCTTTCCAATTGGTGGTTATTATAATGCTCTCTGGCCCAGTATTTATGCGAGCAACAAGAAATTCCTTGAACTCACTTTCTATAGCCAAGTTTATTTCTTCAACTTGAATCCTTTCACTTATGAGTAGTGCTATCGCTCCACCAGTTCTCTCAGATCTTGCAACCCTTAGTATTCTGAAGCCCTTAGGAAAAACTGTGACACTGTTTATGTCCTCACTCAACTTAGTCTCTGTAATTGCTACTATATCAGCCTTACTGTTGTGAATCCTATCTTTTAATTCTACTGCCTTACCAGCTAATCCATCAGCATTTGTGTATAACAATCTTAATGAGGCCCCATCCCCTGATCTTCTGTCATTATCTTCTTTATCTCCCCTTTGTCTGGAAGAACTCTGTAACGAAAATTTTTCTTCTGTTCTTCATTTCTTTCATCATTTAACCTTCTTGCCTCTTGCAACAAGTTTTTGATCTTTCCCATCTCTTCCTGTGTTCTGTATCGTCTAATGAACACTTCTTTGAATTCTTTAAGGTCTTTTAGACTTTTTTTACTCAACAATATTTCCCTACATGTTTCCCCTCTCTCAAAGGTTACTTTTGTTGGTCTCCGCTTTCCTTCCCTCGAATATTTACCTAGTTGGTGTATGTCTACAATATCCTCAGGACCACATACTACTCCAAGCTTTCTTATCAGGTCTACAACCCTAGCTTTATTTTCGTCAAGTCTCCCCTGCCATGTTGGCTCCTGGGATTCGCTTATGCCTGAGATTACCACTGTCTTCTCCTTATCAAGTGCCTGTCTGATGAGTGGGTTTGCCCTTTCCATCACAACGTCTTTCATTTTTTCGATTACTGTCTCTTTATAGTCAACTGTTTGTATGTTTTCCAGTGCCACCACCTTTACAGCCTCTTTTACTGCCACATTTCCCTTTAGTGCATCAGCAAAGGAAGTTTTCATTGCATCATTTTCCATATTCAGCTCCTGGAACTCTTTTCTGAACTGTTCAATGTTTTCCTTAATCTGGACATTCCAAGCAGCAATCTCGTCTCTCTCAGAAGAGAGCAGTGAACTAACATCTAATTCCTTTAGGTTGTCATTCAGCTGTTTGTTTTTATCTTCTTGTTTAGAAATTCTAGATTCTAGTTGACTCTTTTCCCCTTCCAGCTTCTTTATTCTTTTTTCTAGTTCCCCTCTCTCCTGCCCTTGTGCTTTATTTGCTTCCTCCAAAGATCTTATTTGCTCTCTGAGTGTTTCATTCTCTTTCTTTTCTCCATCCATATTCCGAATTTTATCATCAAGGCTTATAACCATTGCCTCTAAATTCTTGATTTTCTGTTTAAGTCTCCTAATGGCTACCCCTCCTACTGACCCATGGATGGGAGAGGTTTGGGACAGAGATGGCGTCATTTTTATGTTCTCCCTCTCACAGAATATAGAAAGAAGACGAGAAAGAAAAAAAAAGAGAAAAACTTTTAATTAAGCTTCACACAGAATTTTTATATCCCCATATAAGTGCTATTTAGTGACTCAGTTTATCTCTTTTCTGGTAACACACATCTTAACTTAAAAACTTGACCATGGTAATTTAAGGATAAAAAGAAAAAGAAAAACAAAAGTCAAACCTGAAGGAAAATTCGAATTTGTGTCTGAGGTGGCATTACCTGTACGTACGTATATCTAAATTTATGTTTTTTACTATTTTTTTACCGTTTTATTATTCGTAGGCTGGGAAATAATTTTTTTTTATCAATTAAATAATGAAAATTTGTTTCAATAAAAAAAAATGAAAATACTGAAAAAAAAAAATTTCAATATTTTAATATTTTTGCGTATACCCATAAAATAAAATAATAATTTATAAAAAAAAAAAAGCCTTGATAGAGTGAGACCGCGAACCAAGAAGCGCGATACAGTGGGGTAACACTGTGTATATATATATATATATATATATATATATATATATATATATATATATATATATATATATATATATATATATATATATATATATATATATATATATATATCAGAGAGAGAGACTGTGTGTGTGTTTTGTATTTCTGTGTTTCATCAGAGAGAGAGAGAGAGAGAGAGAGAGAGAGAGAGAGAGAGAGAGAGAGATTGTGTAAGTGTTTTGTATTTCTGTGCTTCATCAGAGAAAGAGAGAGATAGATATTGTGTGAGTGTGTTTTGTATTCCTGTGTTTCATCAGAGAGAGAGAGAGAGAGAGAGAGAGAGAGAGAGAGAGAGAGAGAGAGAGAGAGAGAGAGAGAGAGAGAGAGAGAGAGAGAGAGAGAGAGAGAGAGAGAGAATTTTGTATTTCTGTGTTTCTTATAGAAATTAGCAGTTGTTTTTATATTTTTATGCAGGTTTTAAGCTTCAAACTTTCAACCCAACAGCAGAAGTAGCAGAAGAGGAGGAGGGGTAGGAACAAAAGAAGGAGGTTGGTACTGACGCTGGGGGTCCCCCAGAAGAAAGGAATTGGGTGAAGGAGGACATAAGTAACCCTCCTCTACAACCGTTTGAGCATGCAGCAATGCCCATTATCAATGACCGCTTCTGGTACTTCGCAAAGATGTTTGACATGGAACTCCTGGACCATCTTGTCTATCAGACGAACCTTTATGCAAGGCAAAGTTACCACAGGACGACCTTCACGACAGACTAATCGGAGATGATTGTATTCCTATGCATCCTCATCTACATGGGTGTGATTACCTAATTGTAATTACGGGAAAGAGCCCAAAGCT
>JAXCGZ010007199.1:10000-13055 GCA_037179515.1 Halocaridina rubra | reverse complement strand
GATACAAGCATACGAAAAGATAAAAAAAAATACTTGAAGGAAAACTATATATATATATATATATATATATATATATATATATATATATATATATATATATATATATATATATATATATATATATATATATATATATATATATGTGTGTGTGTGTGTGTGTGTGTGTGTGTGTGTGTGTGTGTGTGTGTGTGTGTGTGTGTGTGTGTGTGTGTGTGTGTGTGTGTGTATAATCTTTGTATACCTTTCGCCAGAAGAGCTGAGGCTGTTGAGGAAGGAGTTCGCGAGTTGATTTCCTATAGGCTTGGCAAGTCAGCATAAGACTATGAGAATCATTTTGCGAGATTTGTAAGAGGCCTTCCAGATCCTGGACGTTGCTCGTTACCACCAATTCCATGTCTTGGAATTCGTCCTTGGAATCTATTAGGGAGGAGAGAGAATAAAGGTTCATCGTGAAATGCACATATAATACTCTAGGTACACATATATGTATAGTATGAATATACGTGTATATATATATATATATATATATATATATATATATATATATATATATATATATATATATATATATATATATATATATATATATATATATATATATATATATTGATAATCATATAAGTGCCTTTAAAAATAAAAAAAAAATATTAACAGTACCAAGAAATAAGAAAGTAACAACATAAACAACTAAATTATTATATAAATAACGAAATCAGCGATTCATTTACTTAAAAAGCGTCCCTCCCTGTCTTAGAGAGAGAGAGAGAGAGAGAGAGAGAGAGAGAGAGAGAGAGAGAGAGAGAGAGAGAGAGAGAGAGAGAGAGAGAGAGAGAGAGAGAGAGAGAGGAGAGAGAGAGAGAGAGAAACCAACCAAAATAAACATGGAAAAAAAAAGAAGAAGAGGAGAACCCACCTTCATTTCCTTCACTGTTATTGAAAGCGCAGAAGAAATGCAACCTCCGAGAACAGTTAATTAAAAAGAATTGTTCTGAGGTTAAGTTGTACGCTGAACATTCCCTGGACCAGTTTTTGGGTGGGTCACTCCATTTCTCAAAATCACTTAAAGCTGAAAAAAAAAATGAATAAATGAATTGCATACACTGTACACATCTAATAGTCACATGGATTCGGTTTTACGTCACGAATCTCTTTTCTATTAAGGGCTAGGACGGTTGCCTTCTTGCGAAGGACTTGTTTTAGCAGATGTAATCGTTACCCTGAGTGTATACCCTTACTAACCTCAGTCCGTGACGGGGCGCGAACCCTCGACCGGCCGCCTCAGAGTCGCATAGTCACAATCCCCTTAAAAATTGCCAGGAACGTAAATTAAAGTATGTAGTCACTAATATAGCGTGCCGCGGTAGCGCAGTGGTAGAGCAGGCGAGTCGGGAAGTGACGAGCCTGAGAGACTCGGGCTTTATCCCGCCGTGGGGCGTTAGGAAAGGTATTAAGCCTTAATCATCTCGCTCCAACTTTATTGAGGACAAAGAATAACGCATAAAACGGTACTTTACTTTTACAATTCCCTTGTAAAAGGGTGGCTGAGTCAAAGCACACACCTATTCATTATAAAGGCAATTCTCAATATCTTAGTTCTTGGGGGATAATGAGTTACCACAATTCCAAACCCTCTTCCACCATCACCAAACTGCTTAGGTCATCCAGTGCGTAAAAGGGTTAACTCATCTGCCATGAGACTGCTTTAGATCATATGGATTCGGTTTTACGTCACGAACTCCCTTTTCTACTAAGGACTAGGACGGTTGCCTTCTTACGAAAATCACATATTAAAATAGGAGTATTTTACGAAATTTAATATTACAATATTAGTGTAAAGTGGGTGTTTTAGACAGCAATATCTTAGACCAAGATGATAATTTTACTAAGCTTAAGTCAAACATATTTTTACTGGATGGGTGTTTTAGATAACCACATCTTAAGGTACGTTTTGCTTGGTGCGATTATCGCTCAACGATGATCGTTCATGGCTCAATGATGATCGTCAAACGATTGTCTAGAGCACTAATTCTTTGTTTTACAAAGAATTAGTGCTCTAGGATCGTTCATGGCTCAACGATGATCGTCATACAATTGTCTAGAGCACTAATTCTTTGTTTTACAAAGAGTTAGTGCTCTAGACAATTGTTTGACGATCATCGTTGAGCTATGAACGATCATCGTTGAGCGATAATCGCACCAAGATAACGTACCTAAGAGTAAATAATATTACTAAGCTTAAAACAAAAATATTTGCCCTAATAGCGTGTGTTAGAGAGACACGTTTTCAAACAGGATAAATTTAATTATCTTAAAACAGAAATATTTTACTCATTGGGAGTTTATGGTAGTTCTACAAACCGGGAGTTTTATATATTCACATTTTAAAACAATATAATTAATAAGCTTAAGGGAAAATCTTTGTTTAATTGGATGTTTTAGATGTCAGTATCTTCAAACAGGATGTTCCGGTTTTACGTCACGGACTCCCTTTTCTACCAAGGGCTAGGACGGTTGCCTTCTTGCGAAGGACTTGTTTTGGCAGATGTAATCGTTACCCTGAGTGCATGCCCTTGCTAACCTCAGACTGTGACGGGGCGCGAACCCTCGACCTGACGCCTCAGAGTCGCGGACGTTACCGCTTGAGCCACGGTGACTACTGTATCTTCAAACAGGATAATTTTACTAATTATATAACACAGGAATACTTATACTAATTAGGTTTTTTATATGACAGTATATTAAAACAGGATAAGTACTGGTGTTTTAGATAGCAACATCTTTAAACAGGAAAAAATTCCTTATTTTAGAATAAATATATTTTACTCTCTGGGTACTTTAGATAGAAATACAATGAAGACTTACTTTACACGGCCAGTAATGACTAAATCCAAATAGATATTGTCGACAGATATATTGAAACAAAAGAATAAATAATCTTTACAGAAAGTCAGTAACTACTAAAATCGAATATTTTACTAATGGGTTATTTTAGACAGAAACACACACAAAAAAAGTATATTTCGGCAACTCATAATTACTAAAATCGAATATTTAC
>JAXCGZ010007199.1:0-5000 GCA_037179515.1 Halocaridina rubra | reverse complement strand
CATCATAACTGAGATTGCGTATTTCTGGCACCAGTTTCGTGGCATGTCTTTGAACTTTTTCAAGCTTAGCTATGTGCTTTTTCAAGAGCGGATTCCAAAAGGGGGCTGCATATTCGAGTTTTGGCCTCACATAGGTTACATAAATATTTCTGAACATTTCCTTGTCCATGTGCCTGAAGGCTACCCTTACATTTGATAAGAATGCATATGCTGCCCTTACTATGCCATTTATATGTATTTCTGGAGACAAATCTGCCAATATGTTTACTCCTAGATCTCTCTCATTTTCTGTCTCTTGAAGTTGTACTCCAGCCACCGAGTAGTCAAGCTTTGGCCTTCTTGCACTTGTACCCATTCTCATTACCTTACATTCTGAAGTATTGAATTTCATTAGCCACTTTTCTGACTACTCATGCAGATTATTTAGATCCTCCTGAAATTCTCTACCATTGTTCTCGTTTTTTACTTTCTTCACAATCTTTGCATCATCTGCAAACATATTCATGAATGAATCTACAGACTCTGGTAGGTCATTTACATATACAAGGAACAAAAGTGGCAATAAAACTGAACCCTGTGGAACTTCACTACTAACTCTTCTCCATTCAGACACTGAGTGTCTTACTCTAACCCTCTGTTCCCTTTCTTCTAAGTAAGTTTTTATCCATTCCAAAACATTTCCACCTATTCTAGACATTGATTGCAGCTTCCTAATAAGTCTCCCATGTGGAACAGTGTCCAATGCTTTCTGGAAGTCTAGGAATATGCAATCTGCCCAGCCCTCTCTTTCCTGTAAGATTTGGCTTACCTCATCATAAAATTCTAATAAGTTTGTTACTGTTGATCTACCTTCTCTGAAGCCATGTTGTCTCACTGACAAAAAGTTGAAGGATTCCAAGTGAAGAGAGATATGTTTCCTTAGTAGTTTCTCCATAACTTTTCAAACCATGCTGGTCAAGGAAACTGGTCTATAGTTCAGAGCCGTATCCCTCCTTCCCTTTTTGAAGATAGGTATCACATTTGCTTGTTTCCAGCATCTTGGAATCTCCCCTGACTCTAGTGACTTTTTAAATATGATACTTAGTGCCACTGATATTGAGTTTGCGCATTTTTTAAGCACATGAGGGGATATGTCATCAGGACCTGTAGCTTTGTGAACATCTAAATCCATCAGCGCTTTGCATACCTCTGTGGCTGTAAGGTTGATGTTCTCTAATACCGGCCCTTGAGCTTCTATCACTGCAATCTGAGGGGGTGGGGTATTTTCTACTGTAAATACTGACTGAAACTCCTTGTTCAACTCTTTGCAGATCTCTTCATCCGTCTCAGTGATGCTTCCATCCGCTCTCTTTAGCCTTAAAACTTGTTCTTTTACCTTCAGTTTTCCTCTGATAAAGCTGTGGAAAAGCTTGGGATTTTCTTTAGCCTTCCTGGTGATGTCCCTCTCATAGTCTCTCTCTGCCTCTCTCCTTTTACTTAGGTAGTCATTTCTTGCTCTTTTGTAGGTTTGCCAGGCATTTATGTTTTTTCTCCTCCTATACCTTTTCCAGCATTTGTCTCTCCACTCCTTAGCTCTTTTACATCCATTATCGAACCATTTCTCTCTGGCATGAATTACACCTACTTTGGTGAAAGGTATGCAGCAATCTACTATCTTCCCATATTTCTCACAAAAGATGTCATACATTTCTTGTACAGATTTGTTGTAAAATAAGGTTCTCCAGTCAAGAACTGCAAAAAGCTCATTCCTTTTGATGTAATCTCCTTTCGGATAGTTCCTCCTCATGTCCTCAGTGCCTCTACTCTCAGGAAGAATATCTTCAATGATATACTCCATCAACAACACACAGTGGTCACTCTTTCCAATTGGTGGTACATACTCAATTTTTTCAATATCCAACACATTATCTGTGAACACTAGATCAAGTAGTGATGGCTCATCCCCACCCCTGGCCATTGTTGGTTCCATTACATGTTGGTGTAGGAAATTCCCTTGTACGCAATCTAGGAATCTTGCCCCGAATGAGTCCTCACCACTTTGTGGGTCAAGATTTATCCAATCTATCTCTTTATGATTAAAGTCTCCCATAATCAAAATCCTACATTTTTTTTCCTGTGCCATGTTAACAACTGAGTTTATGACTTCAATAGTACCTATATGACTTTCCTCATAAACTTCAAGCCTATTTTGGTTCCTTGGTGGGTTGTATACAACAGTTATTATAATGCTCTCTGACCCAGTATTTATGCGAGCAACAAGAAATTCCTTGAACTCACTTTCTATAGCCAAGTTTATTTCTTCAACTTGAATCCTTTCACTTATGAGCAGTGCTATCCCTCCACCAGTCCTCTCAGATCTTTCAACCCTTAGTATTCTGAAGCCCTTAGGAAAAACTGTGACACTGTTTATGTCCTCACTCAACTTAGTCTCTGTAATTGCTACTATATCTGCCTTACTGTTGTGAATCCTATCTTTTAATTCTACTGCCTTACCAGCTAATCCATCAGCATTTGTGTATAACAATCTTAATGAGGCCCCATCCCCTGATCTTCTGTCATTATCTTCTTTATCTCCCCTTTGTCTGGAAGAACTCTGTAATGAACATTTTTCTTCTCTTCTTCATTTTTCTCATCATTTAACCTTCTTGCCTCTTGCAACAAGTTTTTGATCTTTCCCATCTCTTCCTGTGTTCTGTATTGTCTAATGAACACTTCTTTGAATTCTTGAAGGTCTTTTAGACTTTTTTTTTTCTCAACAATATTTCCCTACATGTTTCCCCTCTCTCAAAGGTTACTTTTGTTGGTCTCGGCTTTCCTTCCCTATGTATGTGATTACCTAATTGTGTTTACGGGAAAGAGCCCAATGCTCGTATCTTCCCGTCTCCTGATCGCTTCCATTTTATACTTAATGATACTTATCATACTTGTCCTTAAAACTATGGATTGAGATAGCATTAACTACCTCCTCGCTTAGCCAATTCCAATTATCAACTACTCTTACACTGAAAAAGTATTTCCTTACATCCTGCAAAGAACTTTTCTTACGAAGCTTCAAACTATGACCTCTAGTTCTAGAGCCAGCCATATCAAAATATCGATCCCTATCCACTCTATCATAACCACGAAGGATTTAAAGACTCTCACCATATCCCCCCTCACTCTTCTAGCTTCGAGTGATGGTAAGTCTAATTCCCTCAGCCTCTCATAATAACTGAGATTGCGTATTTCTGGCACCAGTTTCGTGGCATGTCTTTGAACTTTTTCAAGCTTAGCTATGTGCTTTTTCAAGTGCGGATTCCAAAAGGGGGCTGCATACTCGAGTTTTGGCCTCACATAGGTTACATAAATATTTCTGAACATTTCCTTGTCCATGTGCCTGAAGGCTACCCTTACATTTGATAAGAATGCATATTCTGCCCTTACTATGCCATTTATATATATTTCTGGAGACAAATCTGCCAGTATGTTTACTCCTAGATCTCTCTCATTTTCTGTCTCTTGAAGTTGTACTCCAGCCACCGAGTAGTCAAGCTTGGGCCTTCTTACACTTGTACCCATTCTCATTACCTTACATTTTGAAGTATTGAATTTCATTAGCCACTTTTCTGACCACTCATGCAGATTATTTAGATCCTCCTGAAATTCTCTACCATTGTTCTCGTTTTTTACTTTCTTCACAATCTTTGCATCATCTGCAAACATATTCATGAATGAACTTACAGACTCTGGTAGGTCATTTACATATACAAGGAACAAAAGTGGCCCTAAAACTGAACCCTGTGGAACTCCACTACTAACTCTTCTCCATTCAGACACCGAGTGTCTTACTCTAACCCTCTGTTCCCTTCCTTCTAAGTAAGTTTTTATCCATTCCAAAACATTTCCACCTATTCTAGCCATTGATTGCAGCTTCCTAATAAGTCTCCCATGTGGAACAGTGTCAAACGCTTTCTGGAAGTCTAGGAATATGCAATCTGCCCAGCCCTCTCTTTCCTGTAAGATTTGGCTTACCTCATCATAAAATTCTAATAAGTTTGTTACTGTTGATCTACCTTCTCTGAAGCCATGTTGCCTCACTGACAAAAAGTTGAAGGATTCCAAGTGAAGAGAGATATGTTTCCTTAGTAGTTTCTCCATAACTTTGCAAACTATGTTGGTCAAGGAAACTGGTCTATAGTTCAGAGCCGTATCCCTCCTTCCCTTTTTGAAGATAGGTATCACATTTGCTTGTTTCCAGCATCTTGGAATCTCCCCCGACTCCAGTGACTCCTTAAATATGATACTTAGTGCCACTGATATTGTGTTTGCGCATTTTTTAAGCACATGAGGGGATATGTCATCAGGACCTGTAGCTTTATGAACATCTAAATCCATCAGCGCTTTGCATACCTCTGTGGCTGTAATGTATGTATGTATGTTTGTATATATATATATATATATATATATATATATATATATATATATATATATATATATGTATATATATATATATATATATATATATATATATATATATATATATATATATATATATATATATATATATATATATATATATATATATATATATATATATATATATATATATATATATATATATATATATATATATATATATATATATAAAGATAGATGGATGACTGCATCAGAGTAAAGATATTAAATGACAAAAAGAACAGCAGTGAGTAAACACAAAATAGTTTTCTTCTGAAGTGATATTATCACATTTTAATGTGAGCCTTTCAGCTGCCATGTTTACATATGCTCGTATAACAACTTTTATCTTCTAATAAATGCCTTGGTGTCTTGTTATCCGGTAGAAGAAGAAGAGGGAAAAATGAGAAATGAAGAATAAATGAAGAAGAAGAATCTTACTACTACGACCACTACTACTACGATGCATATATTGCATCATAATGTCTTTATATATATATATATATATATATATATATATATATATATATATATATATATATATATATATATATATATATATATAT
>JAXCGZ010007198.1:10000-13080 GCA_037179515.1 Halocaridina rubra | reverse complement strand
GTTTTGAGAGCATTTTCAGATACATACGAGTTACATATTCTGCGTTATTTAAAATGATTATGTATGTTCTTCAAAATAATACAAAAAAAAATCATATAAATTTGCAGAGCTTTCTTTCCTTACACATACAAATAATTTTAGCGATTTAAAATACGTTTATAAATCTTTCTAATGAATTCTATAATATTTACACTAATTCTGTTGAAGTTAGAAAATATTATTTAAATTAGTAGCAGCTGTAAATTTATTGAAGCTCACACTTAATTTTTCCAGGTATTTGCAATGTAAGTGTAGTATAGTCTCCAAACCAATATATGCTACAAAAACCTCGCTAAGTTTACGTACTCATGTATTCATATACGCTTACGTTTGTGCAAATTACCTGTCCCATTGTTACCAATTGTCGTTTAGTATTGTAATCTCAAACCAAATACAAAATTCCCTTAATTTCGGTAAAGAATTGATTCTATAATTCTAATAAAAACAAATATCTATATCATAATTCATTAATATGGAAAAAAATTGTGATGCTCCTACGCACAAAAATGCATGAAATGGTTACCCATACACACATACAATAAATAAATAAATAAATAAATAAAAATCCAAAAGAAAATTAAATTCTGTGCATTGAATAAACAATAAGTAAATAATACAAAGAAAAATAAATATACACAAGCACAATTAGCAGATAAACTATAAAGTATATATGTCAGAAAAAATTATAAAATTTTTTAAGAAAACTCACATTTGCGAAAAAGAAATGTACTTCCTACTTGACGAGCGCTCGACATGACTTCCAAACGATGCATGTAAATAATAATGAATAAAATACATCTGTGAAGACATTGATGAAAAAATGGAGAGCCAACTTGAACTGCCAAAAATATATGAAACCTGAGACCCAATGTGACCATCATGATAAAGTAATAAAGCAAATACATAAATGTAGGGGAAGAAGACTAAATAGGGAACAACAAAAGGAGCGGAATGAGGAAGTGGCATAAATGGAACGATGTTGAAAAAGACAAAAGAAAGAAGAGGGGCTGCAAAAGTGAAGAGATGTAGATATGCAAAGGAAAAGAAGTGATAAAATACAACTTAAAAATAAAAGTTCTTTTCAGCGAAGTGGATAAAAATGGGCTAAAGGCTCCGGAAAAAAAACAAGAGGAAATGTTTTCGGAATATAATAAAATAGGGAACGATGAGATTAAAAACATGATGCAGAACAAAAGAGAGGGCAAATAAATAAAAAATGGAAAACGATAAAAGTGAAAAACACCAAAAAGTAGAATAATGAAATAATCTACACAAAAAAGGAAACATTCAGAAACATGAAGGATGATGAAACGAAGGACAGTAGGCTTAAAAAAAGGAAATTATTAGATACATGAGGTAGATCGAAAGGCCATAAAATTGGGAAAAAAAGAATAAATTCTTAAAAAGGGAAATTATCGAAAAAAAGACAGCAAATGACACCAGCATGAAAGATGATGGAAGAGGTCAAAAGTAATTAAACCAACTGAGAATGGAGATATATATATAAGAAATTAAGACACAGTAAATTGAGAAGCAATGAAAATGGTAAAAGGAAGCTGACTAAATTTAGGAGTAGAAAACCACAATAGAAAATAGGAATGACGTATGAAGACACAGCAAATGGGTGAGGGAGAAAGGAAGGAAGAAAACACAGGTTAAACAAGTATAATAGAAGAGGGGAAAGAAGTAATTAGAAAACAGCTGAAGAATGGGTAAGGGTTAAATGATGGCAAACGTTAAATAAAAAGAGAAATAAAATCCTACTGATATTGAGAAAAGCATTTTTATTTAGAATTAAAACAAAAATAACAGCTCAAGTAAAACAAAGGAAAAACATGGGAAACGAAAGTACAGTATGAAGGACAATGAAGAATAAGAAGACAGAGACAAAATAGGAAAATGAAGAAATAACAAGAATATTAACAAGAATCTGAACAATAACGAAGGGTATACTACAAAAAGGAAAGAAAAAGGAGAATAGAATATAAATTACCTAATTGAACATGATTGCTGAGGAAACAACATTAACGAGGACAGTGGTCTAAGGCAGTTTCCCAATCTTTTTTGGCCATGCCCTACCAGAGCATCTCTAAAATCCGGATCCCTCCTTTGACATATACACGCGAGCGTGGTGAGGCGGAAAGTACCTTGTGGACCAATTACACATGTACATGCATACATACAATTATTTTTATGTCTGCATACTGTATATGCACCGCATGTATAAACTCACACACACACTCACACAGACTCACTAGAAAAAAATTCACTGTTATTAACACATTCGCGAATTGCCCACCTTAAAAATCACGTTGGGAACCACAGGCATAGGGGAAGGAAAAAGAGATTAAGAGAATGGTGAAGAATACATACAACCAGACGAGATTAAATAAAAAGAATTAAGAATAAGAACAATATGTGGTAGCTGTCTCATACTACCCTGCTCAGAGACGAATGGTTGGTATTGGTATAAACGTTACGGGCGGACGCCCTTCTTGAGCGTGACCCTCTCCATTTATTTGGGCTTGATAATGGAACCAAGTTGACCTGGTTTGATTCTCCATTAGCTGTAATTATATATATATATATATATATATATATATATATATATATATATATAAATATATATATATATATATATATATATATATATATATATATATATATATATATATACTATAATTTTTCCATATATCACTGGAGCAAGCTGGTTGTTCACAACTGTAACAAAAAAGCTAAGTTAGCAATATGTAACCACATTCTCATCGTATTCACCTCACTTATTATTAGTTTTGTGGTAGGAAAAGAAATTACAAGGAGGGAGGGATTACTAGCACTTACTTTCCTTTTCTCTTTAAATTACTTTCATTCAGGATGAATGTACATATCTGTTTCCAGTCCAGTGTGTAAGAATACTGTCCACGTGGCAGGTGAACAGGTAAGGACAGGGGAACAGTTACATGGCTTTCCTTCTTTACCTGATTCATATTCTGCAGCAGTATCATTTAGCTTTTAAACATATTTCCTAGCTACAGCCAATC
>JAXCGZ010007197.1:0-7500 GCA_037179515.1 Halocaridina rubra | reverse complement strand
CCTGTCTGTGGCCAACCCCATTTGACTGAGGGAATACTTGAGACAAAAGAGGCTATAAATTATTTTCACTTATTAAAATGTATTCTTATTCTAGAATTTTATATAGACTTCTAACAGCCTTAGAAACCAAGGAATCAAGAGTTCAAGACTGACGGGTGTGACACACCCAATAATCAGAGCATGAGAGCACTCGCTTTAAAACTGTTGTCTGCTCTTCTATGTCACGATAAATACCCATTCGAACTGGAGTGGGCAGACAGGCTGGAGTAGGGGAACTAAGTTTGGATGCCTTTCTAATGCCCAGCAGTGGGGTTGAACACGAATTAGTTCTAATTACTAGCTCTATAAATACAATTGTAAAGAGAGAGAGAGAGAGAGAGAGAGAGAGAGAGAGAGAGAGAGAGAGAGAGAGAGAGAGAGAGAGAGAGAGAGAGAGAGAGAGAGAGAGAGAGAGAGAGAGAGAGATTGCATTAAGGATATAAATTACGATTTATTTGATTATCTTCCACAGCTGAGCCAATTTCTGAATGTCTTCATCGTACAGGGCAATGCAAACATCAGTAAGTACTACGACTACTACTGCAACTACTACTATTACTACTACCACTACTAAAAATAATAATAATAATAATAATAATAATAATAATAATAATAATAATAATAATAATAATAATAATAATAATAATAATAATAATAATAATAATAATAATAATAATAATAATAATAATAATAATAATAATAATAATAATAATAATAATAATAATAATAATAATAATAATAATAATAATTCGAGACAGTAAAGGCAATAATAATACTAACTTCACGATTCAGAAAAACTGAAATTTTAAATAAATGGAACAAGATGACTAACACTGATCTGTATATGTATTGAAATAATATCACCAGTATAAATTACATATCAAGCTCTCTGTACCATTTTTCGCATAAACCTCATACACCACCAACACAACATACACTCCCTGACAGTTCAGTGGAAAAACCCAGGATCAGCAGTGTTCTTCTTTAGGGACTCGAGAACAAGCAGCTTAGGGAACAAGAAGAACAACAAATAGAATCCCTCTGTGTTGAGTAGGAGACACAAGACATGCAAGGGGAGTTGAGGTACAAACTACAGAAGACTAAGAGAACTACTTTTAGATTCAGCCTGTGTGTCCAATCACAACACAGAGGGGCCCTAGTCAAATTTTAGATCCTTCCTGAATCTTCAGTCTTTGGTACGTCACTCAAGACAGATGGACCCTGATAAAGCAACAGATCCTTCCCAAGTCTTTAGTCTTTAACACGTCACTCATAACAGAAGGAGCCTAGTATAGCAATAGATCCTTCCCGAGTCTCCAGTCTATGACAGGGTCACTCAACGGAAAAGAAACCTGATAAATGACCTTAGAGTAGTTTAATAGCTTGATTAGTGGTTTAGACCCATGTATGTTCCAGTAGAGATACAGATCGGTGTGGGTATTCTGGGTACTCTAAGCCAACAGTTACAACATTTTGTTTAAGATTATAGGTTTCCCCAGAGTAGTGGTTCTCGGAATCCTAGATCACATTCCTCAAGTTCTGATCCCAAATATCCATAATTCCTATCTCATATTGAATCGTCCCCTAATTATTGAATAGTCACAAATGGGAATAGATCTAAAATTATATGATTTTATATATATATAGCTAATTCGTGCTTACCCTTATAGGAGTATAAATTAGTGTTTCAACTGCTACATATACACAGCTGAACACACTTTCCCAGTGTATGTTCTCTCTCAGTTTAGAGTTCCTCAGCTGACTGAAATTCTTTCCAATTTCCCATCCAGGCTGAATTTCCTTCCCTTGGATAGGGAACTGTTCTCTTGAGGGCCAACTGCCCCTTATCCGAGATTTTGTTCTTGAAGTAACGTATCATCCTAAGCTATAGGAATAATTTTGGATTTTTATATCCGTGAATATATCTAGTTTTTTATTATATCTCTCTCAACAGAAAGGAACTTGGATGGTGATCTTCGTGCCTTTTCTGTTTGTGTGTTTGGTATATGTAACATATGACAAAAGTCCTTTGATGATATATATCCCACAGGACTCCTTATATCATCAAAATGACTCGTAAGTAAATCTCAATATTAATTTCTTCTATTAACTCAAAAACCCTTGAACAGTCAAATATCAAAACCTGAACTTATACCTCGGGAACAGCAATAATTTGAAGGAGGGGAATTACGTACGTGACTCTGAGGTGGCAGATCAAGGGTTCGCGGCCCGTTACGGACTGAAGTTAGTAATGGCATACACTCAGGGTAACGATTACATCTGACAAAACAAGTCCTTCGCAAGAAGGCAACCGTCCTAGCCCTTAGTAGAAAAGGGAGTTCGTGACGTAAAAACAGAATGGAATGGAATGGAACAGCAATAATTTGAAGTAGGGGAATCAAGACTGGAAGCCTTTCCTATCACCATGCCATGGGCTCAAAGATGTGTCCGTTGCCTTACCAGGAGTTTGGAGTAGCAATAACTGTGAGTGCAAAGTTAGAATCTCTTTTGATAAACATATGGGTAATATCACAAAGGGTACATGCTGTAAGGCTAAATATATTACCTGTGGTTGAAATTATTGTGGTTCCAAGGTTAAAAATCACTGACATGCAGACTGTTCTCATTATGAAGTAAATTGTATCTTTAGTTCCTGGTCTTGGAGAAGAAACCCTGAAACTGGCGATAATACACACACACACACACACACACACACACACACACACACACACACACACACACACACACACACACATATATATATATATATATATATATATATATATATATATATATATATATATATATATATATATATATATATATATATATATATATTTAATAATAATAAAGTAATATAGGGGAATGTATGTTACACCCAAGGAACAAGACATTATTCTTCAAATTATTTTTGCAAATTACGTATGAAAAATACGTGCTAAACAAAATTTTTGTTTGTGAAGGCTTCATTCTAATCTTTATCTCTTTCAATTCATCAGTAACTAAAATCCTCATTTTATGCGTCTCTATTATTTCCTATTATAAAGGTGGACATATTGGAGTTCGGGCATTAAGGCTGGAAAAGTGTACAACCCATTTCTTTTCTCAGGATACCGACATCTGAAACAGGTATTCGACAATTGACAAATGCAAAACTTCCAAAAGGATTTCACGAGCTAATTTGGGTGAGGGATAAGCCTTTATCAAGAGAGAAAATAACAACCACGTCCGTGGACTATAACAATCCTGAAGATACAACAAATGATGCCAAAATGACACAAATGCCGAGCCATATGGTCAAAAAAAGGGGCCCAGGGGACTCTCAACTTCCTTTCGAGGATAAATATGCAATGATAAAGGGAAAACCTTCAAAGGACATCTTTGAAGAAAAGCCCAGGGAATTTCAGCACTCATATGCCGAAAGTCCTCCACTCAAAAAAATACTGTTTTGGAATGAGGTAAATGGGCTTAGTCTCAAATTATTAATTCCAGGGACAGGTGGGTGTGGGGAGTTTGCCAAGTGAGAAGCAGTGGGGGTACACCAGCTGAGGCTGTCGCCCCTAGTGGCAGAAGATTCTTTCCTACTTACTTGTGAGTGACTCAAGCAGAGTGGCGGAGGAATTGTGGCAATCTTATATTCCCAGGGAGCTGCGATGAACGTTCGAAGAATATCTGGCTTCAGGTGAATTCTTGTGTTTTGACTCGTCCACCCCCTTACAAGGGAGATTGCGGCCAATGTATATGTTAAATACGCAGTATATGCATTACAATTTTTAATTATAAAGACTACTAATGAATAATAATAACACGATCTTTTAAAGAAAGACTTCACGATATATGTACAGAAGTGTCTTGTTCATTATCTCACGGTTAAGTTGGACTAAAAAATGCCCTGGCTTATCCCTTGGCGTCCTTGTTATTCTTGCTGAATTGGCAGGGGTTATCATATTTCAAATGTCACGAATGTACCTTCAGCAACCTCACTTTGACAAAAAGAGAAAAATTAAAAAAAAAATTCTCGGGAGAATTTAGGGCTCGAAATCGGGTCCTATGGTATGGTAAATCAAGTCTTTGAATCCTCCAGCCAAGATAGCATCATTATATACTCAAGTTTTGTGAAATGACTATGTTACCTCAACTTACTATTTATTTATGTGTAGCGAATTCGTTCACATCTCTTATAATCTATTCCCATCTAATGTGTCTTAACACTCCCCACCTGTGTCTCCTTGCTTGGCTTCTCATCATTTTTACAGGTTTTCATTACATTATTCTTCTGTTTATCTGTATTGTTCATCTACTTCTGCCTTGTCCTTATACTGCTACTTTTTCTTAATTATTTTTTGGTCCCCGAGCTCGATGGGGGCAATTTTCTTTGCCCGTCCTGGTATCACTCTTATAAGAAGAAAAAAGAATTATCATATTGCATATAAGAATATTTCTATCTCTATTTCTACACATAAATTAGAAGAAAAAAAATTGTGTCAAAGGAATCAAGTCGACAATTAATGCCCTTAAAATTCAATATATTTCTAGGGACCAGCAGACTCAGTGGTAGTGCTCTCATATTGGAAAGTGACAGAACCGCGATCGAACCCAGCGCAAATTGTTAGGAAGGGCATCCAGTCTTAATCCCACTGCTCCAACCTCTGTGTCCATCCCCTTTCGTGAGGACTAATTGTGACAAAATGGTGCATTGTATGTTCATTATATTTTCATGAATAGGTGTTTGGTGACTCTTCCTTTTACTTCGGATATGGAAGGCAACCTTTTCTCCAAGCAGGATGCAAAGTGGATGCATGTCTAACAACCACAGATCGAAGGGCATATTCACCACAAGAAATTGATGCTGTCATCTGGCACGTGAGATCCCCAGACAAAGTCCTACCAACTTGGAGGTAATATAACACTGCAGGTAATATGTAAACTGTCTGTGATATTATACTCTTCCATACAAAGTTCCTAATCATGAAGTACTTTTTTTTTAAATACAATAGTTGCAATCCCCTTCATTAAAAAAGCTGGCCGTGCCAAACAACACACATTCACCACAAGTCAAACATACCTCGATCACTACTCATAGCTTCTTGTGGACAAAAGATTGCCACAATCCCTCCCTACCACCAACCTGCTTGGGTCATCCACATAGCAGGTGGGCAAGCATATTCTGCCATGAGATCCTGCTATAAGTATATAGCAGAAAAAATGGTCAAAAACAATCTCTCTCTTCTAGGAGAAGAGCGAGGAGCAGCTACCCTATATGAATACCTGCTTAGAAGAAACTGAGATAAGCTGTTCAAGACTGGTACAGTACAGTATACTGCAAGCTAGTGCTGCAGTAACTGTTTGTACGTAACCAATTATATCTGTATTTAAGTGATTTTATAAGTCATATCCACATGAAGAAAAGATACACTTGTTTATAAAAAAAGAAACACTCACATGCATACAAACAAGTACACACCCGCGCTCACACACAAGACGAAATTCAAGAGAACAAAATTGCAACTTTGTGTTAACGGAGTATCTGAAATGCCAAAATAAAAACCCTAGAGATTTTGCATTAATGCTTTTTCAAGAACAAAGTATATAGCTATAGTTGCAGTTTCACAAAGCATGTGTTGTAGGTATGCAAAATATATAAACTGTATGGGGACCGCCATATCGTATCAGTAAAATACTCAACTGGGGACATAGGAAAGGCACCCAGCTTTAACTCTCCAGCTTCATTCCACCTGTGTCCACCCCCAATATGGGGACTAAAAGCGAACGCAACACGTTAAAAATTATGCAGACTGTATATAGTTATCAACACAAGAATCAAACTGCTTCCAAACCTTGTAGAATTTTCTACTCTTCAGGTCTCCACACACTCGTTATGTCTTCTGGTCTCTCGAGTCTCCATTTAATACAGACACTAACTTGGAAGACTATAAAAACGTTTTCAACTGGACTTTCACCTACAGACTCGATTCTGATATTCCTAACCCGTAAGTCTTTGATATTCTCTGCTTTTGTATAAATATGAGTGGCTTAACAGCTTCAATTCTGCAAATATTCAAGAAGCTATTATCAGATTCTGAATTCAGATTGGAAGATCTGGCTCCTACCACCTCTAAGTGGTCAATCAATTTGAATTTAATATAGCGTTAGGAAGGGTATCCAGCTGTAATTTTCTAGCTCCAATGTGTCCACCCCCATAAAGAGGAAAAATAGGGACACGTAAATTGTAGATAACAAGCTGTAACTAAACAGAAATTGAAAAGGATATGAGAAAGGTGTAAGTATAGATTGATCCAGTGGTGTCAGGCAAAGAACGTGAACATTTTACATACTTTCCTTTATAAAATTCAGACTAATATCTAATTTAAGTAAATTGTGGGCATATAGTTCAAAAACAAAATACAGTACTAAGAATTTTACCTGGAAGCAATACACAAAGACTGATGCCAAATTTCTGTGCTAGGCACTTCATTCTTCAAAGTTATCCTCGTACACCTAATGACATTAATGAAGAGCAGAGTCTTGTAGAGTCATCTTACACATACATACAATGACCGAAATCCTGGTTGTAAGAAGGATGGCCAACTCAAAGCACACTCATTCACCAGAACAAACGTATCTCAAATCGCCCCTCTTAGCTCCTAGGGGATAAAGGGTTGTCACAATTCCCCCTCCCAACACCCTACTTGAGTCACCAACACGGTAAGTGGGCAAGAAACTTCTCCCGCAAGGTCTGACAGCCGCAACTGCTTTACCCCCATCGCTAATATCTTCTAAGTACCTCAAAAATACTTAGAAATAATCTAAGGAACATTATTTTTTGCACCAAGCGCTTCTACTACATCTGCTAATGTTCTTCTTTTATGGACATTTTTATGTCAATATTACCTTTGGCTGACAAAGGATTGATTGTCGTTGACAAACTGCTTATACCGCATGAGTATTTTGAGAGCTTATGGAGGTCCGTATCAAAGATTTTCTCTCTTCTTGTAAACAATCAGCTAAAAAAATTAGAAATTGACGGCCAGTATGTCTGTAACATACTGTCTACTGTGTATTATTCCATCTTCTTCAACGACAGCTGCGTTTTCGACATTTATATAGGGTCGCGTTATTCCCACTAGCCAGTAGGAGCTTAGTGCTTAGTTTAGGTTTCCTAACAAAAGCCTTACCAATCACCCGAGGTCTGTATCGCCACAGAGTTAAATTGCCTTGTTCATCTAGTTGCTGGACACGTTTTGAATATGTCCTTTGCTGACAGAATCTCTCTCTCTCTCTCTCTCTCTCTGGAGTGTGTCCCGCCATCTTTCGGAAGCGGACGACGACTGTGTAATCTCTACAGTTATTGCTGATTTCTGAGGGTTCTACAGCGCAGTTTGATTCCTCACCGTGGCGACATTCACAGTAAGATACAGACATCATTTTAGTGTCAACAGTGCTTTTTGGGGTCTTTTTGGA
>JAXCGZ010007196.1:0-13143 GCA_037179515.1 Halocaridina rubra | reverse complement strand
ATATATATATATATATATATATATATATATATATATATATACAGTGATTCTTTGCTCTATCGCGTTTCTTCCCGCATGAATTCACTGTACTACGGTTTTTTTGGCAATTTTTTTTTTTTTTTTTTTTGTATATGCAAAAAAATTAAAAAAAATACAAATTTTCAGTATTTTCCTTTTTTATTGAAAAACAAAAACTCATTATTTAATTGATAAAAAAAATTTATTTCCCAGCCTATGAATAATACAACAGTAAGAAATAGTAAAAAAAACATAAATTTGAACATGTAACTCTGCACCATAGAAAGTACGATACTGGTATCAGCATTTCGAAAAACGCAAAGGGTCGCACCTACGTGAGCAAGCATATATTAAATTTTCCAGTAGTTTCAGGATTTTATTGATGAAAGAAAAGTATTTCTTAGCTTAAGAATAATAAAACAGTAAAAAATAGTAAAAAACATAAATACTAACAGTATTGCACGTTGTAAAATATGATACCGGTATCAGCGTTTCGGACAAAGGCTTTCACCTACGTGAGATAGTTCATGGAATGCTATTGGCTGAAAGAGTGAGAGATCTATATCATGGGGTCTGATTGGCTTTTTCATTGAAGTTTGGTTCTCCCACCATCTTCCATTGTCTCACCTCACTCGTTCAGTCTAACTCACTTGTGCGCTGTTCATGTTGTGCTTATGAATAAGTTTTGCTTGTGAAATTTTTACACGCATATTTTATTCTTTGCAATGCCTCCCAAGCATCCTTCATCTTCTAAGGCTTCTGGTAGTGAGCCTAAGCAGCAAAGGAAGATGTTAACCATAACAGATAAGGTGAAACTCTTAGATATGTTGAAAGAAGGAAAAAGGTTTACGGATGTCGGCCGCTATTTTCGCCTCGATGAATAACAGCCGTAAAGCTGTTATTGGCTGCGGAATAATTTCCTCTGGCGTCTACAAATTCATTACCACCTTATTCACGGTAAGTTTACCTATCACGTACATATAAATTTACGTTGCATGCTGTTATAAAATAAAGGGTGGTTTTTCAACAGTGCAGGGAGGGTTTATACAGTAAACGTAAAAATAATTGTAAAATTCCTATGTACATGAGTAAGTCATGTCATTACCACCTCATTCACAGTAAGTTTATCTATCACTTTCATATAAATTTACGCTTGCATGCTGTTATTTATGAAGTAAAGGGTGGTTTGTTAACAGTCCAGGGAGGGTTTATACAGTTTATACAGTGTAAACGTAAAAATAAATTAAAATATCTATGTACATATAGGGTGATCCTACTCCGTGAAATTCCTGTCTCGCGCCGGGTCCCGGAACCGAACCTTCGCGATAATCGAAGAAACACTGTATACAGTAATCCCTCGCTATATCGCGGTTCACCTTCCACGGATTCAGTACATCGTGGGTTTTTATGGCTAGCATATGTATTTTATATCGCAGATTTTCTGGGTATATCGCGGGAATCCACGATATGTGGAAATATTAAAATTTCCAGTATTTTCATGATTTTATTGATAAAAAATAGTATTTCCTAGCCTAAGAATAATAACGCAGTAAAAAATTGTAAAAAACATAAATTTAAACATGTAAATCACAGTATGCTCCATATAAAATACGATACTGGTATCTGCGTCTTGGAAAACGCAAAGGGTCGCACTTAAGTGAGATAGTACACGGGATGCTATTGGCTGATGGGTGGGAGAAAACAAATCACAGAATTGTGTTTTGTATCCTGGGGTCTGATTGGATTTTTGATCGAAGCTTGATTCTTCCAGCATCTTCCCTTCTCTTGCCTCACCCATTCAGTAATTACGTGTGCGCCTTTCAGGCTGTCATCGGCTGTGCAGTATGTAAACGTCATCATCACCCTCATTGTCATCAATACTGTACCCCTCTCTGCTCTCACATGTTAGTCTCGTAAAGTTACTGTGTTATCGTTATTGTTATTTTAAATATAATGTTATTATTATAGGTATTATTTTTGTACAGTACGTATAGGTTATTCACTGTAAACTTACCTTTCACCCTCATGTAGCTTTACACTTGCCCGCTGTTATTTATGATGATGATGATATTCTCCCTTGAGGGTGACTGGACCTTCCCTTTTTGGCCCACAGGTGCGGTGTTATTTATGGTAAACTTACCTGTCACACTCATAGAACTTTATGCTTGCGCGCTGTTATTAATTACGTAAAGAGTGAGTTGTTAACAATGCAGGGAGGGTTTATAAAGGTAAAAATAAATGTAAAATATGGTGCTGCTACTTCGCGGATTTTCACCTATCGCGGGTGGTCCCGGAACCTAACACCCGCGATAAACGAGGGATTACAATATATATATATATATATATATATATATATATATATATATATATATATATATATATATATATATATATATATATATATATATATATATATATATATATATATATATATATATATATATATATATATATATATATATATATATATATATATATATATATATATATATACAGTGTTACCCCGGTTATTCGCGCTTCTTGGTTCGCGTTCTCACTCTATCGCGGTTTTTTTTTGGATAAATTATTATTTTATTTTATGGGTATACGCAAAAATATTAAAATATTGAAAAAAAACATTTTCAGTATTTTCATTTTTTTTTGAAATTTACGTTGCTTGCTGTTATTTATAATGTAAAGGGTGTTTCTTTAACAGTGCAAGGAGGGTTTATACAGTACGTAAGCGAAAAAATAATTGTAAATGAGTATGTATGTCACGTCATTATCACCTCATTCACTGTAATTTTATCTATCACTTTCATAAAAATGTACGTTGCTTGCTGTTATTTATAATGTAAAGGGTGTTTCTTTAACAGTGCAGGGAGGGTTTATACAGTACGTAAACGAAAATATAATTGTAAATGAGTATGTATATCACGTCATCATCACATTCACTGTAAGTTTTCCTATCACTTTCATAAAAATTTACGTTGCTTGCTGTTATCTATAAGGTTAAGGGTGTTTATTTTTAACAGTGCAGGGAGGGTTTATACAGTACGTAAACGAAAAAATAATTGTAAATGATATGTATGTCACGTCATTATCACCTCATTCACTGTAATTTTATCTATCACTTTCATAAAAATTTACGTTGCTTGCTGTTATTTATGATGTAAAGGGTGTTTTTTTAACAGTGCAGGGAGGGTTTATACAGTGTAAACGTAAAAATATATTAAAATATCTATGTACATATAGGCGGATCCTACTTCGCGGATTTCCTGGTTCGAGGCGGGTCCCGGAACCGAACTACCGCGATAAGTGAAGCAACACTGTATATATATATATATATATATATATATATATATATATATATATATATATATATATATATATATATATATATATATATATATATATATATATATATATATATGAATCATATTTTACACCGACTGGGACTCGAACCTAGGATTTATAATTACTAAGTCAAGGCGCTACCTAGTTCTCAGAATAACGCAGAGATAGGTTCTCAGAAGTGACGGGTTAATGGAAAATCGCATGAAAAAAACGAGTCATTTTCCATAGGAAACAATGATAAAGGGCATAGCTCGTTCCACAACCGTCCAAAGACACACTATACCAAAGATATAAGATAAGTAAAACATATTTTATAAGTACATAAAACAGAAAGACCTGTAGTTATTTATATTAACATGCAAATAGTGTACAGTATTAAAGATATACAGGTTTACTGTACAGTAAACAAATTAATGCACTCTATTATGCCGGTGGCAACAGGCTTACACTGGGACGTGCATGGTGGCCAGTGACGCCAGATAAAGCTGATGTATTTATTTTCAAATGTATGGTACATTTTAAGATATATATTAATTACAAGATGGTAGTACTGTAATTTAAATAAAAGTGTCCTTCATCTCTAAGATACTTGACAAAACTTACCAGCTTATATGTATATTTTTTATATTTATCATTTCTCTCATTCATCTATTCTAGCAACACTGATGGTGGCGGTGAGGACGAGGATGCAAATGTTTTGTCACACTTTCGTATCAGCTGATGCACCCTCGCACGCTATTTCCCTGACGATATTATATCGAAAGTGCATAATGCACTCTATTATGCCGGTGGCAACAGGCTTACACTGGGACATGCATGGTGGCCAGTGACGCCAGATAAAGCTGATGTTTTTATTTTCAAATGTATTGTACATATTAATATATACAGTGTTACCCCGGTTATTCGCGCTTCTTGGTTCGCGTTCTCACTCTATCGCATTTTTTTATTTTGATAAATACGCAAAAATATTAAAATATTGAAAAAAAGAATTTTCAGTATTTTCATTTTTTTTATTGAAATTTACGTTGTGTGCTGTTATTTATAATGTAAAGGGTGTTTTTTTAACAGTGCAGGGAGGGTTTATACAGTTCGTAAACGAAAAAATAATTGTAAATGAGTGTGTGTGCACGTCATCATCACCTCATTCATCGTAATTTTATCTAACACTTTCATAAAAATTTACGTTGCTTGCTGTTATTTATAATGTAAAGGGTGTTTTTTTAACAGTGCAGGGAGGGTTTATGCAGTATGTAAACGAAAAAATAATTGTAAATGAGTATGTATGTCACGTCATTATCACCTCATTCACCGTAATTTTATCTATCATTTTCATAAAAATTTACGTTGCTTGCTGTTATTTATAATGTAAAGGGTGTTTTTTTAACAGTGCAGGGAGGGTTTATACAGTACGTAAACGAAAAAATAATTGTAAATGAGTATGTATGTCACGTCATTATCACCTCATTCACCGTAATTTTATCTATCACTTTCATAAAAATTTACGTTGTTTGCTGTTATTTATAATGTAAAGGGCGTTTTTTTAACAGTGCAGGGAGGGTTTATACAGTACGTAAACGAAAAAATAATTGTAAATGAGTATGTATATCACGTCATTATCACCTCATTCACCGTAATTTTATCTATCACTTTCATACAAATTTACGTTGCTTGCTGTTATTTATAATGTAAAGGGTGTTTTTTTAACAGTGCAGGGAGGGTTTATACAGTACGTAAACGAAAAAATAATTGTAAATAAGTATGTATGTCACGTCATTATCACCTCATTCACCGTAATTTTATCTATCACTTTCATAAAAATTTACGTTGCTTGCTGTTATTTATAATGTAAAGGGTGTTTTTTTTAACAGTGCAGGGAGGGTTTATACAGTACGTAAACGAAAAAATAATTGTAAATGAGTATGTATGTCACGTCATTATCACCTCATTCACCGTAATTTTATCTATCACTTTCATAAAAATTTACGTTGCTTGCTGTTATTTATAATGTAAAGGGTGTTTTTTTTAACAGTGCAGGGAGGGTTTATACAGTATGTAAGCAAAAAAATAATTGTAAATGAGTATGTATGTCACGTCATTATCACCTCATTCACCGTAATTTTATCTATCACTTTCATAAAAATTTACGTTGCTTGCTGTTCTTTATAATGTAAAGGGTGTTTTTTTAACAGTGCAGGGAGGGTTTATACAGTACGTAAACGAAAAAATAATTGTAAATGAGTATGTATGTCACGTCATTATCACCTCATTCACCGTAATTTTATCTATCACTTTCATAAAAATTTACGTTGCTTGCTGTTATTTATAATGTAAAGGGTATTTTTTTTAACAGTGCAGGGAGGGTTTATACAGTACGTAAACGAAAAAATAATTGTAAATGAGTATGTATGTCACGTCATTATCACCTCATTCACCGTAATTTTATCTATCACTTTCATAAAAATTTACGTTGCTTGCTGTTATTTATAATGTAAAGAGTGTTTTTTTAACAGTGCAGGGAGAGTTTATACAGTGTAAACGTAAAAATATATTAAAATATCTATGTACATATAGGCGGATCCTACTTCGCGGATTTCCTGGTTCGCGCCGGGTCCCGGAACCGAACTACCGCGATAAGTGAGGCAACACTGTATCTTAATTACAAGATGGTAGTACTGTAATTTAAATAAAAATGTACTTCATCTGATACTTGAAAAAACTTACCAGCTTATATGTATATTTTTTATATTTATCAATTCTCTCATTCATCTATTCTGGCAACACTGATGGTGGCGGTGAGGACAAGGATGCAAATGTTTTGACACACCTCCGTATCAGCTGATGCACCCTCGCACGCTATTTTCCTGACGATATTATATCGAAAGTGTGTTTGCTGTTTGTTCTTAATGGTTTTTTTAATTTTTTTCAAAACATTCGATCGCATTAAGCAGTAGAAGAGGAGTAGGATGCTGGAAAACGAACCTCTATCGGTAAGCTTTTTGCTACTTCCGTATCAACTGATGCACCCTCACACGCTATTTCCCTGACAATATTATATTAAAAATATGTTTGCTGTTTGTTCTTAGTGCTTTTTTCAATTTTCTTTATAATATCTGATTGCATTAAGCGGTAGAAGAGGAGTAGAATACGTGAGAATGAACCTCCATCGGCAAACGTTTTGCTACTTCCGTGTTAGGTGATGCACCCTCACACGCTATTTCCCAGACAATGTTATATTGAAAATATGTTTGCTGTTTGTTCTTAATGCTTTTTTCAATTTTCTTCATAATATCCGATCGCATTAAGCGGTAGAAGAGGAGTAGGATGTGGGAGAATGAACCTTTATCGGCAAACGTTTTGCTACTCCCGTATCAGCTGATGCACCCTCGCACGCTATTTCCTTGGCGATATTAGAGTGAAAATATATTTGCTGTTTGTTCTTAATGCTTTTTTTCAATTTTCTTCATAATATCCAATCGCATTAAGCGGTAGAAGAGGAGTAGGTTGCAGGTAAACGAACCTCTATAGGCAAACGTTTTTCTACTTCTGTATCAGCCGATGCACCCTCACATGCTATTTCCCTGACGATATTATATTGAAAATATGATTGCTGTTTGTTCTTAATGCTTTTTTTCAATTTTCTTCATAATATCCGATCGCATTAAGCGGTAGAAGAGGAGTAGGATGCGGGAGAACGAACCTCTATTAGCAAACGTTTTGCTACTTCCGTATCAGCTGATGCACCCTCACACGTTATTTTCCTCATGATATTGTATTGAAAATGTGTTTGCTGTTTGTTCCTAATGTTTTTTTTAAATTTTCTTCATAATATCTGACGAATTAAGTGGTAGAAGACGAGGAGAATGGCGGAAAAGTGCCTCCGAGGTGGTCAATTTTTTACTAAAATGAAAAAAAAAAATTCAAATTTTTTTGTATGGGCGTTTTTCGTGAATTTTGTGTTTTTTACTATTATATTTTAGAGGCGTTGTTGCAATTATGCAGTAAAAAGAAAAAAAACGTGGAAAAAATGAGCAAGGTGTATTTATGTGCTTATGCCTAAGCGATATCATAGTTTATAAAGTAAGTAATGTTCAATCTGGTCTTGTACTTGTCCTTGCCGATGAATGTTTAGAAAAATTAAATACACCAGAATGCAAATATATTTTTAACCAATATAAATTTGACATTATAATACCTCCCGAATTAAATGCTCAAAGGACAGTGGTCCTTCTTGGTGTTGATCCGTATGTTACTCAGCATAAAGATGATGAAATAAAGATTGAAATCGAAAAAATAACTCAAATAATAAAGTAGAAGCAGTAATTAGAATACCTTCTAGTAAATACCTTCTCAAGATCCATCCACCTGACCTAAGGTCTGAAGCTAAACCCATCGTAGATCCTCCTGGCAATCGTACTTACAGCAATATGTTTGGTATTTTTTCTCTTTAAATTCGATATAATTTTTCAGTATAACCAACTGTATATAAAAAAAAAAATAGATAAAACCATTAACTTGATAAAAAATGAGATATTAGTGTAGTATTTTTTATATTTATAAGTGTGTTTTATAACGTATGTTTTGTTTTCTATAGATCATGTATTGGTTATTCTTTTGCCTTTCCAGACTCACCTGTCTGCCCCTGTCTTGTCAGCAGCTGACATAGGAAGCTTCCTCCTGATAAGCAAGTCTCTCCCTCCCTATGTAGTACAGATATATTTATGTATATGTGTTGTTTTATTATACTGTACAGTACCTGTATATTATGTTAATTTTAAAGTTTAGGAATAGTATTAAGATTAGTTTTAGTAATTTTTTAAGAACCTTTAGGAACATAAACTCTTTTTTTTAGTTTTAGATGATTTATTTGTTACATAGGTAGAGGGACCCAGGTTCGAATCTAAATGAATTCCGACTTTCGTAAATTTTCGACTTAAGTCAGCTGTCAGGAACGGAACCCTGACGTTATATGAGGACTTCATATATATATATATATATATATATATATATATATATATATATATATATATATATATATATATATATATATATATATATATATATATATATATATATATATATATATATATATATATATATATATATGCTAGTTCTTCCTTAAAATAGGATACTGTGACTAATAAGAGACAGCATTATGTCTCTGGGTTTTCTCTTTCTTGATATGTATGTATCATCATCTGCATGTCGTCTTCATATTAGAAAGCATCATTGCAGAAGTTATCTTGCAAGTTGTTTTAAAAGTGATACAAGTGCAAATAAAAAGGAAAAGCAACAATTTTCCAAAATCGCAAATTCAGCATGGAGACTTTTTATGCAAATAACATTTGTTCACGAAAAGCACATGAAGTTTATTATGCTAGTTCTCTTTAGAATAGGATTTTGTGACTTTATTAAGAGGCAGCATTATATCTCTAGGTCTGTTATCCAATATGTTACTGTCTTTGGTTCATCCTTTATAATTCGCCTCCATGTTAAGGAACAAAGTTTCAAAGTTTTCTTGCAAGATGTTTAGAGTTATATAATCACAGAAAAAAGGAAAAGCAAAAATTTTCCAAAATTGCTCTCTGCAGAGAGTGTTGTTATGTCTGTTCTTCTCTTTTCCTTGTTCTTCATTTCATGTGCTTCTTCCGAAATGTTATTAATGGTTACTTGTTCTGAATATGTCAATTTACTTCGAAAGATGTAGAAGTTAAATTTCAATAAGTATTTTGCTTGGTAATCCTGATGTCTCCTTTAGGATTTAAACATACTTATGGTCCCCCCCTGCAATTGCATCTACAATGCTCCTTTGTAACGTTGGTATTTTTTGTTTTCTCACCCGTGTTACCATTTTTGCCCCATTTAATACTTTACCGTTTCCTTCCATGATCTTAATATACAGTCTCTGGAAATTGTGATTTCTGCTCCTTTGTCACTTTGTTATTGTAGTGTAGAGGTTCAGTCTTGTCACATCTATTACCCTTCTCTCTCTATCTCAAGACCCTTTTATTGTGGACCACATAATGCCTCGCTTCCTAATATTCACTAAATCCCCTTTCAGACTCCAATTTCTATTGTTCTTGTGTGTTCTCATAATTTTTCTCTGATGTTTATCAATTAGCTGTTAATGATGGTTTTGCTGATGGTAACACTTTTATTACAAAGTTGGTTTAATCCCCTGTCTTTTCCATTGGTCTGATGGGAACCAAACATCATGAAAATATGGAATTTTATAAAACTTATACCTGTATTTTCTTCATCCTGAAGCTCAGCTCTAAATTTGGGAGGCCATCATTAAGTTCCTTCACTTCTTAATCGACTTCACTTCAAGGATATATGCCAGTGATCAATAAAGTTATCATGAATTCAAAGGTGTATCTTACACCATCTCATCAAGCATTGGGTACTTTATGTCTTAGCTCATTCCTTTTACATTATCCTCGATTGCTATTCCTACCTCTACAAGTAAATATTCTGCCTGGTAGGGTGATGGGATGGTTCTTCATGATGACCAGATCTTTGTTTGAGGTAAGATAATGATTCATGCTTTAAATTGTAGGGATTTCATGTTGTCTTTGGATAAGTGACTCATGCTCTTCAGAATCTAACCTCTCTAGAGGTTTCTCTTATCTTCATTTTCCTTCTGTGATAGTTTGTGTGCTTTTTCTTTCTAATTTTAACGCTCATTATTTCTGGAACCCAAATCTTCCCCTCTCATGAAAGAATGCTTATCTTTCAAGTGCTATGTGTAGCTCTCTTGTTTTTCATCATCGTCCTGCGTCTCCACCAATTAGCCCTTTTTCTTGAAAGCTTAAAAGAGCTTCACTCACCAATTGACTTACCCAGATGAGGTGCAAGGTAGAATTTGGTTGAGTTGTATTTCGTTAAAACTTTTATTAGACTGGTGAAATTTAAGGTTTTGGAGATTTATACATCCAGAAGGGCTTACTTAGTCAAGTACATATTTCAGGAGAACATGATCAAGAAGGTTATTCATAGAAGAAAGTGGGAAGAATGGATTCTTTCAGTTTTCAGTTGTTTAAAGGTTTTCTTCTCTGATGTTTGGCATTTTCCTCATAACTCCATGCTCTTAATGCAAGCATACATTTTCCCTCTTTTACTGTTGGAAACCTCCCTCCTTCATGATTTTTCAAAACAGAGATCCTGAAAGAGCATTTCCAGTCACTGACTGAGGTTTCAATTTTTCTTTCTTTGAAGATCTTAATCTATTAGCTATATGAAAATTTCGCCCATATCAAGCCTGCTGTTGATACAGTGGGCTCCTTGTCTCTGGAGTAGGTGTCCCCAAAAGACAGGCCTGCATCTTCTGGCCTGTGGTTTCACTCTTTATCTAAATCATATTGTTCCCTTTCTCATTACATATTCCAGTTAATGTCATTCCTCCAGTTCATTCTCAATTTTATCTCCTTCATGTCAGTCTAATTCTCCTGGGTGTGAATCCTTTTTAATTGAAGCTCTCTTTCTTCAAATTCTAATATTTTTGGGTGGGAAGGATTTTTTCCCTTTGTTTGGTGACGGAATTTTTCCCTTTGTCTGGTGAAGGATATCATCTTCGGCCTTGGTAGGGGTGGTTTACTTATCCCCACTCTCGATGGTCTTCCTTTATCATTAACTGGATGCAAGTTTTAGCCGTCTGTGTCCAGTTCTGCATCCTCTTACGACCCTGTACTGGGGATTGGTCATTCTTTCTGAATTTATTCACTTTCATTGGATTATCAGAAGTGGTGCTTGACATTGTTGGAACAGATAATTGGAGTTCAGATGAACTCTTCAACCAATAACAAAGTGATTATTCACTGATCTGAATAGGAGGCCTTTAGTTGAGGATTTTATTCTCTTACTTCACAGAAAAGAGAAAACACTAAAATTAATTCATACACAACCATATCAGATGATATTTCAGATGAGGTATGTAAGAACTTGTAGGATAAAGGCAATAACGTGCTTTTAGAGTTTTTGAAAAAGATTTTCGAGTAGAAGATATTGTTATATAAATAGAGGGAATGCTTTAATACCAGTCCTCAAGGAGAAGGGAGGGTCATAAGATTGTGAAAAGTACAGAGATCAAACTCATGTCACACACTGGAAATATGAGAACTGGTTATAGAAGCAATTCTGATTGAGGAAACAAGTATAGGAGATGAACACGTTGGCTTCTGGAGAGACGTGCAGTGTGGTAGATAGAATTACACATGATTGTAATTGACCTAAAGAAAATATGACATAGTGTCTCGACAGGAAGCATGGAGAAAGTAGGTGACACCAGAAAAGTATAAAAGACTATTGCAGGATGTGAGGGAGCATTTATATAAGTGAGATTCAGTGTTAAAGGAACAGAGAAATTTTCATTGAATATTGGATTGCACCAAGGTTTGGTCTTGAGTCCATATATACATGACATTGTCACTGAAGCCTTAGTGGAAGATATCGTCCATAAAATCGTGTGAAATATGCTTTTTTCAGATAATATAGTATTCTGTGGTGCAAATCGAGTGAGGCTAGAATAAAACCTGGAAGCTTGGAGAAAAGCATTTGAGGATTGAGAATTGAAATTTGTAGAGAGAAAACAAAATACCTAGCTATTCATAGTGAAGGGTTAATACCCAGGGGTAATATTGTTACAAGGTGAAAGACTGAAATAGTACACAAAATTATATATCTAGGAATGTAGCCCATTAGGCAGGGTGTAAAAATTGGATGGAAACTTTGGAAGTGGTAGATGATAGGAAAATTGGTACAAAGCGAAGGGTTACAGTGTATAAAACGGTTCCAAGAATTGTAATATTTTATGGGAATAAAACATGGCCAATAAAAAATTGTGTGCGAGAAAAATTGATATGGCAGACTTTAGCATGTTCAAAGGGATGTGTGAACTTAAAAAAAAATTATAGACTAAGTAGTCATAGAATGAGAGGAATGTTGATAGTAATGGAGATATTAAAGAAATTCCAAGAAAGAACTGGTATAGACACTATACCTGAAGGGCCAAGCATTATGTTGGGAAGAGAGTACTTTACTGAAATGTGCAAGGGTGAAGGAGAAGAGTATGTCCAAAGATAAGGTGGCTTAAGTGCTTCCAGAAAGATATGAGAGAGAAGAAGTTTGAGATGGAGGAAGCTGCATAGAGATGTGAACGACAGAGACGAATCAAAAACAGTAGACCCATATGAAAGTGGGATTAAGTTGCAGGGAGGATAATGATAATGACGGAAATAGTTCTTGTTTATAGTTATATATTTTTTTTACCCAGATTAGAGACATTTCTCTTATTCAAACCACTATGCAAGATGTATTTTAGTAATATCATAGCTCAATGCAAGAAAAAATCTTGGCACTTATTTTCCCATATATTTCCTTACAAATCAGTGCTGTATCTTCTCAGTATACTCTAATAATAAAAGCACATTCATTACATGTAACATATAATACATATCTTTTACTATTAGACTAGCATGGGCAACTGTGGATTGTTTGAAATATCTGTAATAATCCATTTACAAGCTACTTTACTGCTTCCTTTGTATTATATTAATCTAAATAGACTGTATCTTTTTCTTTCCTGTCTCTTTCCTATAGTATTTATGATGTTCTTGTGCTCCTGAACCAATGAAGGTGGAGGTAAAATGTTAGAAAATTTACTCTCATACTTACAAATGGATTTTTTTTTGTTTTCTCCGTCTTTACATGCAGTTCTCTCTCTTTTCCTGTTAGCTAGAGAGTTTAAGCTATTTTAGGTCTGAGGCTTCACAGAGGTTATGACTGGCCATATAC
>JAXCGZ010007195.1:0-13181 GCA_037179515.1 Halocaridina rubra | reverse complement strand
ATTTATTTATATATTTATTTATTCATTTATTTTTTATTTTAGAAACAAAAATGCTTTGCTCAGCGTTATTGTTGTACAGCTGTCTGTCTGTTTTTGTTATTGTTTTTTCTGACGCTTGTTGTTTTTATTATTTTTTTTATTTTCCTATTGTTAGTGATGTACAATATGTCTATTGCGCAAGGGAAGGAAAATATTATATTTTTATTGTTGTGGACCTCTCTCTCTCTCTCTCCTCTCTCTCTCTCTCTCTCTCTCTCTCTCTCTCTCTCTCTCTCTCTCTCTCTCTCTCTCTCTCTCTCTCTCTCTCTCTCTCTCTCTCTCTCTCTCTCTCTCACACACACACACACACACACACACACACACACATTACCTACCTACCCTCTCACACGAACGCACACACACACGCAAAATACCCACCCATCCTCACACATATACACTCACACACACAAAATACCCACCCATCCTCACACATGCACACTCACACACAATACTCTCCACCCTCACACCTAGACACTCATACTACCCATCCAATCTCCCCCACGCACATGCACACACAGTTATGATGAGAGGCTGAGGGAATTAGACTTACCATCACTGGAAGCTAGAAGAGTGAGGGGGGATATGGTGACAGTCTTTAAATTCCTTCATGGTTATGATAGAGTGGATAGGGATCGATATTTTGATATGGCTTGCTCTAGAACTAAAGGTCATAGTTTGAAGCTTCGTAAGAAAACTTCTTTGCAGGATGTAAGGAAATACTTTTTCAGTGTAAGAGTAGTTGATAATTGGAATTGGCTAAGCGAGGAGGTAGTTAATGCTATCTCAATCCATAGTTTTAAGGACAGGTATGATAAGTATCACTAAGTCTAAAATGGAACCGATGAGGAGACGGGAAGATACGAGCTTTGGGCTCTTTCTCGTAAACACAATTAGGTAATCACACACAATCACATCTCTCTTCACTTGGAATCCTTCAATATGACGTCAGAGAAGGTAGATCAACAGTAGCAAACTTATTAGAATTTTAAGGTGAGGTAAGCCGAATCTTACAGGAGAAAGAGGGCTGGGCAAATTGCATATTCCTAGATTTACCAAAGGCATTTGATACGGTCCTTCGCGGGATACTTATTAAGAAGCTCTAAAACAATGGCGAGAATAGGTGGAAATATCTTGGAATGGATAAAAACTCACTTAGAAGAAAGGGAACAGAGGGTTAGAGTAAGACACTCAGTGTCTGAATGGAGAAGGGTTAGTAGTGGAGTTCCACAGGGTTCAGTTTAGGGCCATTTTTGTTCCTTGTATATGTAAATGACCTACCAGAGTCTGTGAATTCATTCATGAATATATTTGCAGATGAAGCAAAGATTGTAAAGAAAGTAAGAGACAAGAACAATGGTAGAGCTTCAGGAAGACCTTAATAGTCTGCATGAGTGGTCAGAAAAGTGGCTAATGAAAATCATGATTCTAAATGTAAGGTAATGAGCAATGGTTCACGTGCAAGAAGGCCCAAGCTTGAATGCTCGATAGCAGGAGCAAAACTTAAAGAGACAGAGAATGAGAGAGATCTAGGAGTAAACATACTGGCCGATTTGTCTCCAGAAATGCATATAAATGGCATAGTAAGGGCAGCATATGCTTTCTTAGCAAATGTAAGGGTAACCCTCAGGTACATGGACAAGGAAATGATCAGAAATATTTATGTAACCTATGTGAGGCCAAAGCGTGAATATGTAGCCACCTTTTGGAATCCACACTTGAAATAGCACCTACTTAAACTGGAAAAAGTTCAAAGACATGCCACGAACCTGGTGCCAGAAATACTCATTCTCACTTATGATGAGAGGCTGAGGGAATTAGACTTACCTTCGCTCTAAGCTAGATGAATAAGGAGAGATATCGAGACGGTTTTTAAATTCCTTCATGGTTATAACAGAGTGGACAGGGATCGATATTTTGATATGGCTGGCACTAGAACTAGAGGTCATAGTTTAAGCTTCGTAAGAAACTTTCTTTGCAGGATGTAAGGAAGTACTTTTATTTTTTATTGTAAGAGTAGTTGATGATTGGGATTAGCTAAGCGAGGAGGTAGTCCATCGTTTTAAGGACAAATATGATTAGTATCACTAAGTACAAATATGGAGCCGACCTGGAGACGGGGAGTTACGAGCATGGGGTCCTATCCCGTAAGGACAATTAGTTATTACTTGAACGCACACACTTCCACTCAACCTCCCCCATTTCACACGCACAGTACACCCCAACCTCTCACACGCACGCACACACGCAAAACCTACCCAACCTCGCACTCGATCACAGATAATATCCATCCACACACACACACACGCACGCACGCACGCACACTCACAGAAGAGAGACCATTAAAAGTTAAATAGGAAGAACAAGGGACGTAATTGCCGGGAATGGCAGTTGTTGGAGACAGTTTGTTTGTAACTAACTATATAATTTGTTAACTTGGAATTTGTTGTACTACAGGCCTCTTCGTTTTAAGTTTTTTTCATTTAGTTATATATGTATTGAATTTATATTTATTAAGGTCGAGTTCTGTTCTCATTCAGTTTGTTAATTAACGCATATTGATTTATTGTAATTAATGTAAATATAACAGAAATATATACTATTTCTATTACTACCACCACCAATAATAAAATAATAATAATGATAAGAATAATAATAACTATAATGTTAATAGTGAGTATAATAAAAATAATTTAATAATAATCTACTACCACAACTGCTACTACAACTACCATTACTACTACTACTACTACTAAAATAATGATAATAATCCTGCTACCACAGCAAGTACTACTACTACTACTGCTGCGGCTACTGCTGCTACTTTTACTATTACTACTAGTACTACTTCTCTTCAATTTTATATATTAACTATTCATTTAAATATTAATTTCAACTGTAATCCCAGCTCCATCTTGGAAGGAACATTAGAAAGCCAAATTTCATTTTTTTTTAGGTTGCATTGCTTCAATATTAGACAAATATATCATATTTTGCATTATATTTTTCTACATTATAATATTAATGATTCTCTCTCTCTCTCTCTCTCTCTCTCTCTCTCTCTCTCTCTCTCTTCTCTCTCTCTCCTCTCTCTCTCTCTCTCTCCTCTCTCTCTCTCTCTCTCTCTCTTGGTCCTTTATTTTTTTTTTCAATTTCTTCCTATTCCATGTCTTTGTCTCTCCAGTTCGGGTATGCTTTTCCTCTCCCCCAATTCGTATTCCTGTTGTCCTATACCTCACCCTTTTTCCCGATATGGCAGCTCTCTCTCTCTCTCTCTCTCTCTCTCTCTCTCTCCTCTCTCTCTCTCTCTCTCCTCTCTCTCTCTCTCTCTCTCTCCTCTCGAAATCGTTATATTTTAACGTTTCATTGAGTGTGTGTATGTAATTACCTAATTGTCCTCACGGGAAAGAACCCTATGCTCATAACCCCGTATCCTGGTCGGTTCCAGTTTTTTGCTAATCATATTTGTCCTTAAAACTATGAATTGACTTAGCGTTTACTAACTCCTCGCTCAGCTAATTCCAGTCATCAACTACAAAAGTACTTCCTTAAATTTTGCAAAGTATTTGTTACGAAGCTTCTAACTATTACCTCTACTTCAAGTGCCAGCCATATCAAATTTTTTATCCCTATCCGCTGTCAGAATCATGAAGGAATTTAAAAACCGTTACCATATCCCCCCCGCTTATAGCGATGGTGAGTCTAAGTCGCTCAACCTCTCCTCATAACTGAGATTGCGTATTTCTACCATCAGCTTCGTGGCATGTCTTTGAACTTTTTCCGGCTTGACTACGTGCTCTTTCAAGTATGGATTCCAAAAAGGGCCTGGATATTCAAGCTTTGGCCTCATGTAAGATACATAAATATTTCTGAACAGTTCTTGTCCATGTGTCTGAAGGCCACCCTTGCATTTGCTAAGAAAGCATATGCTGCCCTTACTATGCCATTTATATGTATTTCCGGGGACAAATCTGTCACAATGTATACTCCTAGCTCTCTCTCATTCTCCGTCTCTTGAAGTTCTGCTCCTGTTATTGAGTATGCATGCTTGGGCCTTCTCGCACTTGTACCCATTCTCATTACCTTACATTTTGATGTACTGAATTTCATTAGCCACTTTTCTGACCACTCATGCAGACTATTTAGGTCTTCCTGAAGTTTTTACCATTATTATCGTCTCTTACATGCTTCACATCTTTGCATCATCTGCAAACATATTCAAGAATGAATTTACAGACTCTGGTAAGTAATTTACATATGCAAGGAACAAAAGTGGCCCTAAAACTGAACCCTGTGGAACCCCATTACTAACCCTTCTCCATTCAGACACTGAGTGCTTACTCTAATCCTCTGTTCCCTTCCTTTTAAGTAAGTTTTTATCTATTACAAGACATTTCCACTTATTCTCGCAATTATTTGCAGCTTCTTTATAAGTATCCAGCATGGTACCATATCAAATTCCTTCTGTAAATCTAAGAATATGCAATCTGCCCAGACCCATCTTTCTTGAAAGATCCGGTTTACTTCATCATAAAATTCTGATAAGTGTGTTACTGTTGATCTGCCTTTTCTGAAGCCAAATTGTCTTACTGACAAAAAGTTGATGGATACCAAATGAAGAGGGATGTGTTTTCTTAGTAGTATCTCCATAGCTCCCCTTTTTGAATATAGGTACCACATTTGCTTGTTTCTAGCATATTGGAATCTCCTCAGATTCCAGCGACTTTTCAAATATGATGCATAGCGCCACCGATATTGGTTTAGGGCACATCGTACGTTTGCAAGGGGATATATCATCAGGACCTGTAGCTTTATGGACATTTACCTCCATCAACTCTTTGCATACCTCTGTGGCAGAAAAGATGATATTCTCTAATACCAGCCCATGAATTCTTATCTCCGCAGTGTAAGGGGGTGCGGTATTTCCCTCACAGCGATGCTTCTATCCACTCTCTTCAACTTTAAAACCTGTTCTTTGACCGTCACATTTCCTCTGATAAAGCTGTGGAAATGTTTGGGATTTTCTTTAGCCTTATTGGTGATATCCCTTTCATAATATCTCTATGCCTCTCTTCATTTACTTAGGTCGTCATTTCTTGCTCTTTTGTTGGTTTGCCAGGCATTTATGGTTTTTCTCTCCTATGCCTTTTCCAGCATTTGTTTCTCCACTCCTTAACTCGCTTACATTCATTTTTGAATCATTTCTCTCTGGCATGAATAACCTCTATTTTAGTGGAAGGTATGCAATAAGTAACTATCTTCCCATATTCCTCACAAAAGATATCGTACATTTCTTGTACAGATTTGATGTTAAATCAGGTATTCCAGTCAATAAATGCAAAGAGCTCTTTTAATTTGATGAAATCTCCTTTCGGATAGTTCCTGCCCGTGTCCTTCTCACTGCCTCTACTTTCAGGCAGAACACCTTCGATGATATACTCCATCAACAACACACGGGTCACTTTTTCCAATAGGTTCTTCATATTCAATTTCTTCAATATCCAACTCATTATTTGTGAACACTAGGTCAAGCATGGTGGCTCATCCCCACCCCTTGCCCTAGTTGGTTCCAGTACCTGTTGGTGTACGAAATTCCCTAGTGCACAATCTTGTAGTCTTGCCCCAAATGAGTCCTTGCCACTTCGAGGGTCAAGATTTATCCAATCTATCTCTCTGTGTTTAAAATCTCCCATACTCAAAATCCTACATTTTCTCTCCTGTGCAATGTTAACAGCTGAGTTTATGACTTCGAAAGTATCTATATGACTTCCTCATAAACTTCTAATGTATGTTGATTCCTTGGTGGGTTATATACAACAGTTATTATAATGCTCTGACCTGATATTTATAGCAACAGGATTTTCTTGAACTCACTTTCTATAGCAAGGTTTTTTCTTCAACCTTAAATTTTTCACTTACGAGCAATGCTATTCATCCACTAGTCCTCTCAGATCTTTCACCCTTAATATTCTTAAGCCCTTTGGAAAAACTCTGATGCTGTTTATGTCCTCACTTAACTTGGTCTCTGTAATTGCTACTATATCTTCCTTACTGTTGTGAATCCTATCCTTTAATTCTACTACCTTACCAGCTACCCCCATCATCATTTGTGTACAGCAATCTTAATGAGGCTACATCCCCTGATCTTCTTTCATTATATCCTTTATCTCCCTTTTGGCTGGAAGAACTCTGAAACAAAAATTTTTCTTCTCTTCTTCATTTCTTCCCTCATTTAACCTTCTAGGTTCTTGCAACAAGTTTTTGATCCTTTCCATCTCTTCCAATGTTCTATAAGGTTTAATGAACACTGTTCTGAATTCTTGAAGGTCTTATAAGTTTTTTGCCCTCGTCAGTACCTCTCTACATGTGTCCCCTCTCTCAAAGGTTACTTTCATTATTCTCTCCTTCCTTCCCTAAAATATTTACCAAATTGGTAAATGCTTACAATATTCCCTGGACCACATACTACGTCAAGCTTCCTTATCAGGTCTAAAACTCTAACTTTATTATGTTCGTCTTTCCTGCCATGCTGACTCCTGGGATTCTTGTATGCCTGATATTATTACTGGCTTCTCTTCATCAAGTGCCCTTTCAATGACAACATCTTTGATTTTTTGTATTGCTGCTTTTCTGCAGTCAACAGTATTTACATATTCCAGTGCCACCTTCCTCACGGCCACATTTTGCTTCACTGCATCTGCAAAGGAACTTGGAATAGACTCATATTCCTTATTTAGCTCCTGAAACTCTTTTCTAAACTGTTGGGTATTATCATTTTTCTGGACATTCCCAATTGCAATATTGTTTCTCTCAGAAGAGTGCACTAACATTTACTTCATTCAGGCTGTCACGTAACTGTTTGTTGTTATCTTCTAGTTTAGAAATTCTGATATCTAGTTCACTCTTTTCACCTTCCAGCTTTTTTATTCGTTTTTCTAGTTGTTTTCTCTTTTCTCCTTGTACCTTATAAGTTTGCTCTGAAGGTCGTATTATCTCTCTAAGTGTTTAATTCCCTTACATTTCTCTATCCATATTCCGAATTTTATCATTCAGGTTTGTTACAAGGGTCTCAAGGTCCCTGACTGTTTTTTTCAGGCTCTTAACAGCTGATCCCCTCCTACACACCCCGGGATCTTCTATCACCTCTCCTCTGACCATTGGACGGGGGAGTCAGAGACAGAGATGGTCTTATCCTTATGTTTTGTATTTTACACAATACAGAAATAAGTAAAGAAAAGTGTTTATTTAACTTCACGCAGAATTTCTATATCTTCTTATGTGTACTTATTTAGTTACTTAGTTAATCTCTTCAGTGATACATTTTTCTGGTAACATACATGCTACCTAAAAATATGACTTTGGTAATAAAAAAAAACAGACAAAAACAAAAACCCATATAAGCTTGTGCGTGTGCTTGAGTGTGTATGTGTGCTTATGTTTATGCATGTGCTTGTGCGTATGCTTATGATAGTGCTTGTTTGTGTGTGCGTGTATATGTGTGCATGCGCTTACATACCAGTTCCTGTGTGGAGGCGTGCACTTGTGTATGTGCAATTAGTTTTGCTTGCGTGTGCGTTTATATGCGTACGTGTGCCTGCTTGTCTCTCCTCACATGCTTGTGTGTTTATATTTGTATGTGCAATTGGTTTCAAGTGTTTATTTTGGTGAGTGCTGAGTATGTGTTCGTACTTGTGCTTTCGCAAGTTTGTATGTGTATGAATATGAATATTTGTGCATGCGTTTGTACTTTTTTTATGATTGTGACACCAGGACGGCCAAAATATAATAAAATAAAACAGCCCTCATCGGGCCTGGGCACGAAAAATACATAAAGAGAAACCGAGATGGAGAGTGTAATGACTTGTCAGATGTGAAGGGATAATAAAAGATGTGTAATGAATAACCAAGAATATTCAATGTTGCTGTAGGCATAGAAAAAGAACCGTAACTGAAGGAAGACTAAACATCGAACTGTGTTAATACATGGGTCCTTGTGCTTTATTTTGTGTATGATCCTGCGTGCGTGCGTATGCATGCATGCTTAGGCTGGCATATTTGTATGTAGATATAGATGTGAATACGTATGCCTGTTTTTGCTTCCTTTGAGAACCAATAAGTTTTTTTTTGACAAATAATAACTGCTCACACACTAATCAAACTTTATGATTTAATGCAATTTCCCTTAATACTAACTATTCTATATGTAAATTGATATCGCCTTCTTTGATCTTTTAAGTCAAGAACTAATTTATTACCATTATAAGGAGTACAAAAATGGTGATGATGCCGATAGTAAGGGTCACTTTTACTCATAACTATCCTGATTGTAACTTGTTATTTCGGTGTTTGCTTTGTAAACTTGAGTATCGAGTGTCATTATTACTACTTTATTATTAATATTATCGTTGCCATTTGTATTAATATTATTATTATTATTATTTGTTATTATGTCTTTTAACTTGCTACTGTTAATTTTCCATGCAAACTTTATCTCTGTTCGCTTGTTTGTGTAATTGTTGTGTCTTGAGTGTACTACTATACTACTGTACTATACTTATTCATATGTGTGCCCAATTACCCCATATCTCCATTTTAGGTATCTAAATATAAAAATGATTACTAATGTTCTACTTTAATATCATTATTATCATTGTTATTATCATCATTATTTTCAGTATTACTGTTGTCATTGTTATTATTATTATTATTTTCATTATTATTATAGATAAGATTATTATTATTATTATTTTTTATTATTATTATTATTATTATTATTATTATTATTATTATTATTATTATTATTATTATCAATCAAGAATATGTTTACATTTTACTCAGTTATCTGCTTCTTCGTTGCCTACTTATAATTATTCGTACTTTTGTAAATTTTATTAAAGTTAATTTTATAAGTACGTGATTTTTCACTTGTAAGTGTATGGATCTTTTACGCTAAATTGATTCAGTATTATTTGCTTTCAGTTATTATTATTATTATTATTATTATTATTATTATTATTATTATTATTATTATTATCATAATATTTCATAATAATATTATTATTGTTATTATTATTATTATTATTATTATTATTATTATTATTATTATGATGTATAAACTTTACTCAGTTATCTGATTATTCATTGTTATTGGTAATTGTACTTACATCTGTTTATTCAAGGTAATTTTAATTTTCTAGAAAAACTATATATCTGTCCACTTTAAGTGCACGTATCACCGCCCACTTACTTATTTGGTCATTTACGTGTCTACTTATATATAAGTGTATTCTTAGTTTTGTATCAGAATAGAAATTGTGTGAATTGAAATAAGTGTTTGTTTGTTTGTACTTGCATAAGGGTATAAATGTATGTGTGTGAGTGTTTGTGTGTTTATGGTTGATGGGTTGTGCTAATGGTACGTGTTTGAGTATGTTTACTTACGCCTATGTGCTTTAGTGTATGTGTGCTGTGTACGTGTGTGAATGTGCATGTTTGCTTCAATGTATGTGGTGAATGTGGGTGATGTATGTGCGTGCGTTTCCAAATGTATGTGGTGTTTATGTATGTTGTGCATGTGGATGTGTAATTAGTACTTGTGTATGTGCGTATTTGCTGGAGTGTAAGTGGTGAATGTGTATATGTATGATGTACGTTTGTGTGTGTGCGTGTTTACGCAAGTGTATGTGGTGTAAATTCGTGTGATGTGTACATATGTGTATGTGCGCGTGTGTGCGTGTGTTCTTGTTCAATCACCTCTTTTTTTGCCAAACGTAATTATATGAGTCAATGAGAGGTTTCTTGCGCTGGCTAAAATTTCTTATTCGAAAATAGGTTGTTTTCAAAACATATTAAGTGTCCATGAAATGTATATGGTTAGTAGTGTGACGTAGGACTTTTATTATTATCCCACCGAGTGTCACCACTGACGTAGGGCTTTTCCTCCTACGTATATATACTTATAATTATTAGTACCAGACGGGTACAAGGTAAGAATGGACACGCAGTGAATCCTTTGCTTATATTTATTCTAGAGTACAACACAACTTCGACGCCTCAATGCCCCCACCCTATGACTATCACAATCTATGATCTATTCGTGCCCCTGGCAAAGTTCTAACTAACTGTCTCTGCCCCGGGTGGCTCTTGAAATACCCCCAGGGGCAGGGCGTGGCTTAACATCCAATTCTCCAATGAAATCAGTGAGATCTAGTCCAGCTAATCAACGCCAGGTTCAAAGTGGAATCCCGCCTACTTCCGAGGAGGAGTTATTGGGCATCTCTCCTGGGCGTGTACCTGCGTACGAAACATAAGTTTATGTTTCGTGCGGTTTAGGAAATGGCTAACTTCTTGGCCTTTCCCACCCTCCTGAGGTACTCCATGTCGGATGCCAAGTCTCAGGGGTCCGGTCATATATCTCCTTGACACTTTCATCAAACATTGGCTGTACCGCAGAAAACAATTGGGAGAGTATTCTATTTCACCCTTGACTTCTAGCCTCACATGTTTCTCTTCACGACTTGTGGTGTTTTCGAGGACCGAGGGTCCCTTATCCTGTAGGCCTCTTGGGGGGGTGCATGGCGCCAGCGGTTAGTTCCAGGTGCCTAGCCATAAATCTTGGTGGTCCCAAGGGAACACATGGTCGGCACCCAAAACTCAATAAAAGTGAGGGCATGTAATAAAATATCCGTGGCCTCGACTAACCGTTACCCCTCAAGATTTGTTACAAGTTTCAGATTCTGGCTTCAGCATGACGGACTGGCTTCAGCATGACGGACTGGCTTCAGCATGACGGAAGTCATACGACATCCCTCCCAATCAAAACTGAAATATCTCTTATTTCAGTCGAAGCATGGGCTAATTTTCCGGGAGCTCTTGGACATATCCTAGCTAACATTAGTTTACAATAGAAATGGGGCCGAATTATTTAAGCTATTTTCTAAGAATTCCTATACAAATTACACAAACATAACATATATAGAGTACTTTTACAGACAACTAGAGCATGCAGGATCTATTTCCTTGTTGGAAATCTGTAATACAAACATATTCTTATATTTAAACAACATAATTCCAGTGTGAAACTAATATTAAACATTAATTAAGATCAAAAAGTCAGTTTAAATCAAAACATTAATTCATCTACTTCTCTCGTTTCTTTAAAAGACAAAATTGAGTTAATTACAGTAGAATTATGACTCATTTAGAACATTAGCAAACAATTAAGTAGAGTATTAGCATGTATACACATTTAAAATGATATAGACTATAACATCAACAGTAATTTCTATAAGAGACCTTACCTTCATAAATTCTATTCCTATCATTATTAGAGGCATTGATTTGTCTTAAAATTAAGCCTTAAAAACTACTCCTGAAACAAAACATGTGTTACTTTCATATTATATTACTATTCAGAGACCAATGGATAGGACGACTTTTAATTTCTCTGTCTAGGACGACTTTCGTTTTCTCTGTCTAGGACGACTTTCGTTTTCTCTGTCTAGGACGACTTTTAATTTCTCTGTCTAGGACGACTTTCGTTTTCTCTGTCTAGGACGACTTTTTCTTTCTCTGTCCAGGACGACTTTCGTTTTCTCTGTCTAGGACGACTTTTACTTTCTCTGTCCAGGACGACTTTCGTTTTCTCTGTCTAGGACGACTTTTACTTTCTCTGTCCAGGACGACTTTCGTTTTCTCTGTCTAGGACGACTTTTACTTTCTCTGTCCAGGACGACTTTCGTTTTCTCTGTCTAGGACGACTTTCGTTTTCTCTGTCTAGGACGACTTTCGTTTTCTGTCCAGGACGACTTTCGTTTTCTCTGTCTCTTGCTCATGAATTCTTGCTAGGTGCGATTCCACGGTTTCCCTCGGGGATTCTTTTGTTTTCACTCCCCCCGCCGTCCTTGCTGCAGGCCCAGGTTTGTTGCCATATCTCCGTTACTCGGTTAGGCAAAACAAAAAGGACAAGGACTGGGCCCATCCCGCTAATCCTTCCAGCCCGGCTTCCTCGTCCCGCCCTCGGCCGATTTTGACTAAGACCACCACGCACGAGACCTGCAACGTCACAGCGATTCTCTTCCTGTACGGCCCTCCACACGTACCTTCGAAGCAGATCTCGGGATGAAAATTTGAACCTCTGTCACTACTACAGTTGTAAGAAAGGTTCCCTATGACTTCAGGGTACCAACAATGGCCATACGTTGGTAATCGAGGCTATACTTTGCCTCCCCTGCAACTGCAAGTGATTGCAATCTCTATTCAATGGGCACTAGGGACTTGTCTGAGCGGACAACATCTAAAGACTTTTAGAACTTGCAGGTCGGGGCTGCCTAGGAATAGGGTGGTAATGGAAGGTATGTGTCTACACAACTAGATTATTATTCCAAGATACTTAGGGCTTAGCTGAGAAACTGCTCCATAGCATTACTCTACTATAAATGTCAAAAAGAACAATCATTAAATGCTGAGAAAAGCCACTAAAGAAACATTCTTATTAGCGGTGGCTACATTAACATCAAGTATGAATTCAGATAAAAGATACAAATCATCAAGTTACTGCTGATTTCATTTCAAAAATAATAATTAGCAACAGGCCATTGAGAGATAGCAACAATATCAGTCAACATAATAACATTACTAATAATCATGATCAAAAAATAAGAATAATAAACAATAAAAATAAGTATACTAAATCAGAAATATCAATATATATACAATGGAGACTGGCATTCAGAAGTAAGAACAGAGTTCTATACTTATACTTCATGGCAATGCTCATTCTAACACAGTCTCTTTTAATATTTAAATTCCTGCTGTCATAATCAATGTATATATATAGAGCATAAGTGGCAACTCGCTGGCTCCACAATTTGTCAATGGGAGTTCTATCTATTCTCTAAACAGTTGCGACATGTGGCAAAAATATTTAGGCAAATGGCGGTACTACCGATGTCTTATCAGTATTTATGCAATAACAGCATGCAACAATCTATCAACTGAAATAAAATGTAGGCACAATTATCGCCTAGCTTCGCTGGAAAAAAAACACACAAAAAAATCAGACAGCAACGTTCTTTTAGCATTGAACGGAGCCTCTGTCAGGCTCAGAGTCGAGTGAAAGGTAGGAGAGAGAGAGAGAGAGAGAC
>JAXCGZ010007194.1:10000-13210 GCA_037179515.1 Halocaridina rubra | reverse complement strand
ATATTGCTCATCTTCTGGATGAATTCCCCAACATCAATCTTATAAACAGTGGGGTTCCAACACATGTACGAGGAGGAAGACTAGACCTGTCCTTCATAACCTCCTCCCTCTCTCCCCACACTGACTGGAGCATACATCCTCACCTCATGAGTGATCACTATGCCACTCAGACAGGCATCCAACTGCCTAAACTTCCACCTATTCCACCTCCTCCTCCCAAGTGGAATCAAAACTTGGCAAACTGGACAAAATTTCAGCAATCATTAACACAGTGGCATGCAAATTACACTGCACCTGAAGACATCAACATCCTAGCACAAGATTTCATCTCCGCCTTCCACAAAGCAGCCGATGATGCCATACCAAAACACAAACCACCAAAAAGGGAATATAAAGATGCATGGTACTACTGTCAAGAAGTGAAAGAGGCCAACCAAAGATTAAATAGGGTCAGGAAGCTATATAGGAAAAGACCCACAGATGCTAATAGAGCAGTACTTCGGAAAGTGGTCACAGACACCCACAAGACTGTCTCAAAAATCCGGACTGACAAATGGCTTGAATGGTGTGCCAACCTAAACCAGCACACCAACCTCACAGAGCTATGGCAAATGCTCAGGAGAGTGTCCGGAAAAAAATCAACCAAAATACCCACGCATCCAAAACCAATGGAGGAAGCAGAAAGACTTGCAGACACGTTTTCCAGCCGCTCAGCAACCCAACAACTTCCACCAAGTACAATTAGAATCCAAAATGACCTAAGGCTACAAAGATGGGACATCATAAATCATGCCTGCGATCAAGAAGATGAGACAGATGCACCATTCACCTCTCAAGAACTCAGAAACACCAAACATAGAGGGAAAGACACTGCCCCTGGTGCAGACGGCATCACCTACTCAATGATCAACAACATGGGCACTGCAGGTGAAGCCGCCTACCTCCATCTGACAAACAGCACTTACTTATTAAGGATGTGGCCAAAAATCTGGAGTCAACAAGATATTCAGCCTATCCCAAAACCCAAAGACCCAACGAATCCACGACCCATTTCGCTACTAAGCTGTTTGGAAAAAACAGCAGAAAAAATGGTGCTCAAAAGATTAAAATTCAAAATAGGCCCCTTACACCCTCACTTGTATGCCTACAGAGATAATGTAGGCACCACACAGTGTATCATGGATGTCCTCAGCTGCATTAACAACAAGGCCGCAGTCGTAGTCTTCTTAGATCTTGAGAAGGCTTTTGAACTGGCTAATCCTGCAGCCATCCTGAGCTCCCTAGCAAAAAAGGGAGTTAAGGGACATCTACTAAGTTGGGTCTCAAACCATGTCAGAAACAGAGAGGCTAGAGTAAAATTCCAAAGGCATCTATCAACTTACAAGAAATTAGAAAATGGTACCCCACAAGGAGGCATCCTCAGTCCACTGCTTTTCAATGTACTGATGGAGAACTTCTTTCAACTTCAACTACCCCAAGGAGTAGACATCTTCATCTATGCCGACGATGTAGTCTTCATCAGCAGAGGAGGCAATAGATTAGCCAGCGCTCAAAAAGCAGTAAACCTATTCCATCAGAAAAGCAAGGAGCTGGGGCTCAAAATCAACGGAAACAAAACAAAAGCTATGGCCATAAAAACTCCAGTACCACTAGCCCCGATCACCCTAGACAATGGAAACATAGAGTGGGTGGATACATTCATGTATCTAGGAGTTTACATAGACAGGCATCTCACCTTCAAACCTCAGATCATATATCTCAGAGAAAGAGCTCACAGCAGACTAACCCCTATGAGATATATGACATCTCTCCAAGAAGGAGCAGGTATTCAGGTCCTAAGGAAATTTTATACAGCCACCATTAGATCCCTGATTACCTACAGCGCCCCAACCCTAGCCAACCTCAATGCACAACAAATCTCCACCATTGAAGTGATCCAGAACAACGCCATTCGTTACATGCTGGGGGCTCCTATGTGGACCAGGATATGCAACCTACAAATGGAAACAAATCTACCTCCCTTAATTAGCTGGATAAACGTTTCCAACACAAACTCCATAACAAAGGCTCTGCTATCCGAAAGGAAATCCCACACGCAAACAAGGCTGAAAGATGCCCTCAACAAACATCCTGACCTCCCCATCCCAAACAGCTATGCCGGCCACCTTCTGAAAAGTATTCACAAATGCAACATGGCATCTGAACTGACAAGAATAAACTTAGACAAGCCTTGCACCAACTACAAGCCACTAGTCCCATGGAGAGCACACCCTGCAAAATTCAACACCACTAGTCTTCCTGATAGTAAGAAAGCCTGTTCAAAGATACAACTGCATGAAGCAGCTCTAGCTGCCATCGCTGAAACCAACCAAGAAGAAGGCGTCTCCTATTACACAGATGGTACTGTCAATGCTGGTATCCCTGCAACTGGAGCGGCAGTCTACTCGGAGAATTTTACAGCCTCCTGGAGACTTTCAGACTCCTGCTCCACTCTGCAAACTGAGTTATTTGCCATCAAAATGGCTCTGCACAACTCAATTGAAAAAGGACAAGGACCTGTTACGATACACACCGACTCACTCTCCTCTGTCCAAGCACTACAGCAGCAGAAGTTCAAAGAAAACATCAACCTAATCAGCACGGTCCAAACACTGCTAGTGCAACATCAAGAACAAGGAAGACCAGTAACCATCAACTGGATACCCAGCCATATCAACATCCCTGGAAATGACAAGGCTGATCAACTTGCCAAGGATGCCGTCTTATGCCACAGCATACAGCAATCTATACAACCCAGTCTTCAACAATACAAATCAAAAACCAAGCAGGCACTACAGAGATCAAAGCAGGAAAACCACAGCTACTGGGTCAACAGAGGCTCCTACTCCGCCACGTGGTACAGGGAAGCAACAAAGCTAGAGCCCCCACCGGTATCCAAATACACCCCAAGGAGTCTGGCTGTCATGATAGCTAGACTCAGGCTAGGCTACAAATGCTGCTGGGAAATCATTGAGAACCCCAGAAAAGAGTGTGCACACTGTCAAATGATAACTGATAAGGCCCTGCTGCATTATCTTTTAGAATGTCCAAAGACAAACAGCTTAAGGAACGGATTAAACATGGAACCACAACACACCAATGCGACAGTTCATGCAGCGAAAATTGTTAAGGAAATACTTGACAACATAGAAACACATCTCACCACCTTGG